>ML822154.1:104148-118504 GCA_009831015.1 Picea engelmannii | reverse complement strand
TTATCTGGCGACTCCACTAATATTTATCAGGGTGCCACCTTACTTTCTGTGATATTTCCAAGTTATGGGATCATGGCACACTGGGAACAAATGTATCCGAGTATTGATTTCAGAAGTTTTCAAGGATACCTAAATTACTTTGACACAAAATGGCTAAAGAACTCTCCAAGATTCTTTGGTCTCCCGATTCCTCACATTGTAAATTTTTTGGATTATATGAGCGAGACAAATCTTGGAGGAGAGGCTGCTCTCATAAAATTATTCATACTCACTCTGCCATCCTACTTGCAAGATCGATTTAAGAGTTGTTGCGAAGACAGGGGCATATCATCTTTCATACATCTCATAAGTAAGTTCATTGACCTTACCAAACCATGCCGCCAAACGTATGAAGATGCCCTTCATGATCTCACAATAGCCTAGGAATGTGGGGGATTCACTACTGAGATTGTGGCAGATCTCAGAAATGCACATCATGTTCAACATCAAGAATCCTCTAACGTGAAAGAAGAGGTTCATGAAGAACGTTGTCAATACCTTGAAGAGGAACAAGATTTCTCCCATGATTCAGCAGAATACAACAAAGATGTAACTAGAGATGTGAATTATGGGGATGAAGCACCAGTGACCGCTCTTCAGTCTGATGAAGCTCTCCAAGATCCTGTCCCTCCTGCACAAGATGAAGAGAATGAGGTAAGTCATTTTCCTTTCCAGTCTTTTGATGATACCTTGTTCTATGACTCAGAGAGTGAAGAGGAAATGGAACCCTTGGACAAGCTTGATCCTCTATGTCTCAACACTGAAGATATGAAGGCAGATCTTCCACTTGATGAAGTTATCCGAACACTTGAAGCTCCTGCACAGGAAGGATTAAACAAGGTGAGTTACTTCCCTTTCCAAATTTTTAATGAGTCTCTATCCTATGATATGGAAAGTGAAGAAGTTCCGGATGTTTTAACCCCTTCATGTTATGATGAAGATAATGACTTTGTTGATGATATTGATGAATTCATACATGTCGGGAAATGTGGATGGGATATGATTAGATATGATGGCAATCCCATGTACGACATTGATGGTCCCTTCCAGAGTTTGCCTTTGCATTTATCACATGAAGTTACTAATAATTTTGACATTTGGCAACGAGGACCTGACCTTATTCAGACACCCAGGGATGACCTAATGCTATGCTCTCTGATTAATTTTCGGTCATACCTTGAGGATTTTGATGACTATCCATCTGAGCACTTAGACTTATCCTATGAAGAAAGTTATCAACCAACGTTATGCTCAGATATTGATAAAAATGAGGAAGTTACTTCCCTGAAGTAGGATACTTGTGATAAGATTTTCCACCCCCCGTTAATCACTTCACCTCCCTATGTCACTGAAGGTGTTGTTTGGAAACATGTCCCTTATCCCAAATCTCCTGTAAGGCAAAACATCATTCTGGATTTTAGGGGAAAGTTGAGTGCCTCAAGAAGAAGCCTGTTATCACAGTTTTCCAGCCTCCCCTTTAGAAATGGCCAGTCATCCTTTCAGTTTTTGCTAATCCCTCCTCGGGCCTCAAGTTGTGAAGGCGTCCAAGGTAGCCAGCATTCAGATTCGTCGAGTCAGTCTTCTGAACCTTTGACTTTTCACAATCCATTCCTGAGATGGATTGAGCACTCTCCTGAGAGTATGTATTGGGATCACCTTTTCCCTCCCACCCACCTCCATGAGTTAGACTTTGAGATCTCCGATGATATGATATATGTTCTAACCCATGTCATTTTTGTGCTTGACTTATCACTGTTTTGGTTTATGATGAAGCACAAAGGCAGGTATTGTGGGACATTGCTGGATTGGTTACACTGGACATTTGACTACATCGAACATCCAACCAACAGGTAAGTATAGGTAGGTAGGCATTTTCCGTGTATTATACCATTTGCATTTCATGTTAGTTTGTTTTCTCACTTGCATATTGATTGTTTTATTTTAGTTGTATACATATATATATTTGCGGGGTGGCAATACCACCCCACCTTTGTTACTGATGCCCTTTTCGAGTTTGAGCAGGTCTGTAGGTCGGGCAGGTACAAATACTTTCTGTAGGTACTCAAAGACTTGGCAACCTTAAACAACTTTCGAGACGTGTTATCAAAGCCATCCTCCATTTAGCAACTAGTCCTATAGGGGCATTCATCTCATCATCTCACTTTCCGTACCATTTCCCCGTAGGGTCACCCGAGTCCCTTTCTGTGCAAGACACGTATCCCATTTTCAAGACACGTTGAAGGCACGTGTCGGACATGTGTTTGGCACATGTGTTGTGAACAAGACACGTGACAAACATGTTTTAGACACGTATCTATAGTGTGTCATGTCCGACACATAGGATTTGCGACATGTAGGGGGTTTGGACGTGTCCGGTGACTTTGATGGTAATTCGGCTCAAGGTAAAACAACAACCGGTTGTGCTCTTCTGGTCCACTGCACTCCCTGCCCAATTTGCATCGGTATATCCCTACAATCTCATGTCTACACTAGAGGCATCTCTCAGGCCATATCCAACTGTGCCTTGTAGATATCTCAGCACATGCTTAGCTGCTATCTAGTGAGTCCGTCTCGGCCGACTCATAAACCGACTGAGTACATTCACTGCATAGCATATATCAGGTCTGGGGTTAACCAGATACGTCAATGATCCAATCAGTTGTTGGTAAAGATGTGGATCAATCTCGCCTGAATAAGTAGAAGCCTTGTTCATTTTCTTTAGATCCATCACCATCGGTGTAGGCATGGATTTGCAGTCTGTCATACCGAATTTCTTCAATATCTCCACTGTGTATTTTCCTTGACTAAGGAAAATCTCATCAGTCCTCTGCCATACTTCTAGTCCCAAGAAGTAGTGCACCATACCCAGATCCTTCATCTCGAATTCAGAAGTCAATGCACGCTTGCATTCAACAATAAGACTTTTTGAACCGGTGAGGAATAAATCATCAACATACAGGACCAAAATCAGGCACTTGTCACCAATAATATGATAATATAGGTTTGGATCAACAACACTCTTGCTGAAGCTCAAACTCATCAGGAATCCATCCATCTTCTTGTACCAAGCACGAGGTGCCTGCTTTACTCCATACAAGACTTTCTTCAACCTGCACACATGAGACTTCTGCTCATGTACCACGAATCCATCTAGCTGCTCGATGTAAACTTCTTCCTCAATCTCACTATTGAGAAAGGATGTCTTTACATCCATCTGATGTAGGCTCCAACCCATGGATGCAGCTAGGGAAATGATCGTACGAATGGAAGTGTATCAGGTTACGGGAGCAAATGTCTCCTCATAATCAATTCCCTCCACCTGAGAGAATCCTCTGGCCACAAATCTTGCTTTGTACTTCTCGACACTTCCATCAGTTGCATGCTTGATCTTATAGATCCACTTGGAAGTCACCACAGACTTCCCTTTCGGGCTCGGAACAATATCGCACACATCATTCTTCATGATGGACTGATACTCTTCTGTCATGGCATCTTGCCATACCTGCTGTCCTGCTACTTCTCCATGACAAGAAGCCTCAGTATCAATGATGTGGCTCATGGCTGAAACATAGCTCGAAAATCTCTGTGGTTTCTTGCTCTCTCGGAATGTGCCTCGAGGAGCTGCATGTCCCTCTGCCTCCTGCAGAGTTTGTCGAGCCTAGGAAGGCCTTTTATGGCCTACTGCAATGTCTCTGGGAACATCAACTGGAGCTACGGGATCAATTGGATCAATGACTGTCTCCCTCTGAACTGCCAAAGGGGGAGAAGGTACTGTCTCGCTGTCAATCTCCATCTGAGATTCTATGGATCTTCGAAAGGCTGTCTCTTCCTCAAAGATGACATCTTTGCTCACCTCAATCTGTCTTTGACCAAGGATGTGGATTCGGTATGGCTTCGCAGATTCATTGTACCACACAAATGTGCCCTTTTTTCCTGAAGGGTCTAGCTTGGTTCTCTTCTCCTCGGGTACATGAAAGTATATAGGACACCCAAATACCCTAAAGTGTCCAACCTCAGGCTTTACTTCGGCGAAAGCTTCTTCGGGAGTCATGTTCTTCAAAATCTGATGAGGACTCCTGTTCTGAACATACACTGTTATCATGGATGCTTCTGTCCACAGAATCATAAGTAGATTATGATCATGTATCATCGCTTTGGTTGCCTCAATGATTGTTCTGTGCTGATATGAAGAAGAAGGCTTCATCTTTTATGTCTTCATCTTTCTGATGTGGCTCTGGATTAACATCAACAATGGAGGCAAGTTGTTTTCCTTTCTTTCTGGTAGGACAATCTCTCGCAATGTGTCCATACTTGTCACATTTGAAACATTGAATCTTTGAATTGTCTTTTCTGTGTTCATGACCTGAAGCTGATGAAGTCTTCTTGTCTTTAAATGCTTTGTTGAAACTTCTTCTATTTATTCTTTTGCCTTTCTTTGTATGAAAAGCAAGAGCATGATTGTCATCATGAGGGCAGTCTTGCACTCCTCTGACTATAAGTCTGGTTTCTTCCTGGGTGTAGTCTGTCCATAGACGATCAAATCCAGGTAGATATGCTCTACCACCGATACTTTGAAGAGATGGTTCCCAATGTCCTGGAAGAGCATTGAGAGTAGTCAAGACAAGTTCTCTGTCTGATATGGTTTCTCAAATGTCACCCAGGCGATCTCTGATTGCTGAAATCTCCATGAAGAAGGTAGCAACGGTGTCAGCTTTCGTCATCTTGATATGTTGAAGCTAATTCTTCAATGTAAGGGCTTTGAGGGTGTTGGTACACTCAAACATATTCTTCAATGCATCATACATCTCATAAGCTATCTTCAGGTTGGCAATACGAGGTAGGAGATGATCTCTTACTAAATAGATGATTATCTTCCTTGCTTTGACGTCATCTTCCTTCCACTCTTCCTTCTCTTCATCAATAGTTGTTTCTGGTAGAGTCTTTTGTATCACACTCAATAGGTCATCCTCTTCCAGGGTAATCTGTAGTCTTGATTTCCAAGAACTGAAGTTGCTTGATCCATCAAGCCTATCTTCCACCAAGTTTTGTTCCTCGTGGTTTGCAGATTCTTCCACAAACCCTTAACAACTAGGCTAGGAAACCTAACGGCTAGGCGAGGCTAGCAACCCTAGTTTTCGTTCGACTTATGACTTCCAACAAAGCCTTGAAGGTCAGAAGAACACTCGTAAGCCTGAAAAATTCTTCAATGGGCTGCAAAAACCCTAAAAACCGAAATTCTGCAGAAACCCTAGAAACCTTAAGGCCAAAAATAAAAAATTCTCGGAATTGCACTTTAAGAGTTTTTGGAGGTGCGCTGAAGGAGGCGATACACTCCTATGTCAAAATTGGCCCCAACGTTTTAGTGGAAGGTGTTGAAACAAACAAAAAAAGGGAGGGTCGTACTTTTTCAGAAACCCTAGAGGGTCGTACTTTTCTGCAACTGGGAGGTGACGACTTGCTAGAAAACTTGTGAAATGGTTCTTCAAGAACTCTGCTATGATACGATGTTGAATTTTCTCTATGCTTAGCTCATGCACATGTAGTTTATTTCATTTAGCATGTACTTGAACCATAAACAATGCAACAACACCATACACAAGTGTTGCAATAACCAAGATCACAAGAAGAATAACCATGCACAAGAACAGAAGAAGTATCATGGGAAAATCCTTCTCAAACAAGGGGAAAAACCCAACAATCCTTCGCTATATTCTCAAGAGAAGATCCCCCACACCATAGACCTAACACACAAGAGGGTGCTTACCAAAACCTAGAAACTAGTGCCCAGGAGAGGTGCACACTTCAGCCGTACATGCACTAGCTGAAATTCCGAAATTCCGAAATGACAAGTGTGAGTGTGTAATCCTTAATGGGGATTCACCTTTATTTATACAACAACTGACACAACAAAAGGTGTGTCTATTGGCATAATAGGGCCGACCTCAATAACTCAATAATATAATTAATCATTAAACAAATATTAATTATCTTTCACATATGGTGGGGCCGCCTTGTACCCTTTACATCACAAATTAGGGTTATAAGTAAATCTTAGTCTCAGACAATATAGCAAGGATCTCACACGTCCACTAGTGCTCAGCCATTAGGGACATGTCCACTTGTGCTCAGCCACAGGGACATCCTACTCAAAAGATCACTCAATTGAGTCCACAGAAGTACCATCTGGAGTAGCATCTCAAGACGAGTCAATTGAGTCCACATGAGTACAAGGCAGGAGACCATCTCAAGTTGACTCAACTCAGTCCAGAGGAGTACAAAGCAAGAGACCACACGTCATCACAACTCAGTCCAAAGTCTGATGCACACCCATCACATGGGCACACCCAACACTTGGGCTCCCTCACACAGATGTTTCAACTCAATCCAGAGGAGAATGATTTGGAGGATGTCTCATGAAGCTGCAATCAACAACAGGGTGAAGGGTTGTTCATGACTCCGCTTAGATTTCACTCTCTACTCTACCCTACTTTACTTTTTACATCTTGCCTTTTATGGGATACCTTTCAATACTCCTGCTTTGTAACGATATCATTGTACTCAACAATCACTTTGACCTACTTTTGTAGTCATTAGTTGGTCATTAATAAATTATTGATGACCTCTCCAGACACACTTGGATTTACTTCTTAAAACTTAAGAGTGAAGTTTTTGACAAGTTTTTGGCCTATAAGGCTTGTTATACCCCACTTTTAGGGATAACTAGGAGATTATGTCTTGAGGCCCACATGTCCTAGACATGGAGTACCGAGAGCCAGATCGTCTTGAGCATGGCCCTGGAGGGCCCATCTTTTCTTCCTTTCAGCGCCTCCACTTTGTCAGTAGCATTAACATCCATGACCTTCGACTTCGCCCTGTATCAGAGATGGTTCTTGCTCCATGAGGTAACGAGTCGGGTATCATGGTATGTGTCACTCTGATCCTCAAAACCTTTGAAGCATTTAATTCCTTTTGTTTCTAATGGGTGCTTGGATCTTATACTTATCCACTTGACCATGTATGGGGGGAATGACAGGATGCCCTAGTAAGCATGTGCCCATAGGTTTTGAGTTGCCACTAGTGGGGATTTTTGAAAAGTCATCGTCCGCTCCCATCATATTTACCACTTTTCATCTTACTTCTCGCTCATCCATCCCATTACATTGGTCCGGGCATTGGGTTGGCCAATTATTTAAGGGTTGCACTTTGCCTTGTGGGAAGAAGGGAATAAAGGCCCAGAAGGTAAAAGTAGTTGGCGAAAGATAAATGCTTAAAATTAAAACCTCGAGATGCTTCGCTCAGGGATCCTCGAGAAAGCGGTAAGAGGATTCTCAGCAAGAAACAAGAGGGACCCATAAAAATAATAAAAGAAGACCTAGTGAGAGGATAGGGGATCTCATCACGAGCCAGCCTATTAGGTCTATGGACACCTAGCGGTATGACACTACTAGCAGTGGGTTACCATGCCGGGGTAGTGGCTCTTGGTTGCATGGCCAAGAGAAAGGGGGTCTCATCGCGAGCCAACCTTCTCATCTCCGTGAAAGTGCTTATGGGTAACATTGCCACCATTGGTCACCAGGCCAGGGAAGTGTCCCCTGATTAGCTTCTTTAAAGAAAAAGAAATAAAGAAAATAAGAATAAAAGACATGAATGGGCTTGGAAACATTTGCATCCAGGACACGTGCAACTCGCCTTCTACAAAGGCACCCATAGGTAAGCCTTTCATTTCCCTACTATCACTGCACCCCTTGTCAAGACATCCCTTATCCACCTCACCCATTAACATGACTTGGATTTGAGCACTTTCAGAAACATCCCTTTTCCAGTGGACACTAGCCTAATAGGACGCCTTGTCACTTCCCCCAAACTTGCATTGCAGATTTGTATAATGTCTTTGAGCACTTGATGATTAGATGTGATTGAGATTGCTATGATCCCTGTGACTTATGAGCCCATGGAGGGCGTATCTGTTGATGTGCAGGATCATACCCGACAAACAGGTACCACATTGGACAGGTACACATGGGGAGATGATTAGTTCGGACCTCCATGGGGTTGAGGAGCCCACCAGATGGATGTTGAGACCCCAGTAGTGGGCAGAGACAGGACAAAGGGGTTTGCACCGGAGAAGAGGAGGAGGTTCCACAGAGGTACCCTAGTAGAGCCTTACCTAGGGGGGTTGTGCCTTCTTCATTGGAACGTTGGCCTTGGAAGGCCCATGATGTCACCTTGGAGGCTCATGATGTCATCCAACTTTATGGACGTTTTGGGGAGACATTCATGGCAGTTTGGTACGCGTGGCAGATTGGAGAAATCCAAGGAGGGCTAACGTTTTGCTCAAGGTGGCTACATTTTCCCTAGAAAGGGCTAGCGTCACCCTAGGAGGGGCATGACGCCTTACTTTTGCTTGATTAGGGTTTAATTCATGATATTTTAATGTAAAACAATATAATTGTGTATTTTGGCCTTGTCGGCCTTTTGATGACCTAAATTTTAATTAAGGTCATTGGTATGGTATATATTGAGGGTTCTCACTCTCATATTTTCATCATCTTTCACTCACCACTTGGTGAGGTCTGAAATTTTTGGCCCTCTTAGGGCTATTGGCTGAAATTGTGGCACACTTGTTGAAGGAGACTTTTTCTTAGCATTTTTGGCATTTCTCTTGGTGGAAGGTTTACAACTAAGGTTTTGCTCCATGAATTCTTGGTTTATGTAAGTGAATTTCTACAACACTTTTGTATTGAATGGTTATGGTACTATTTACTTGCATTTGTTATTATAATTTGCTGAATTAAAACCTTAGGTGACAAGCACATGCTAAGGTCCTTGTCTCATGTCCCTACTAAGATTAAGAGCCATTTGATTTGCTGAAGTAAGATAGAGCCTTGCCATAGAAACACTCTATCCATATTCTTCTAGCCTAGCCGTTTTCACTTGTTATTAAGCTAAGAAAGAGGAAAACGCATCAAGGCCTAGGGTTTCTACAGCTTGGTGAGCCATTTTCCCTTAGGGTTTGATAGATGAAGCCTTGCCTTAGCAACACTTCATCTTCAAACTCTCTTGTCTTTAGCCCTATCATTTTTTACTCAAGCTAGCTGATTTCATCTTGCCAATAAGCTAAAGAAGGAGGAGAAAGCACTAAGGCCTAGGGTTTCTACACCTTAGTGAGCCTTTCTCCCCTAGGGTTTCATTGTTGAGGCCTTGCTTTAGCGACACCTCAACATTTAACCCTCTTGTCTTTGGCCACATCATTATCATTTCACCCTTCAACATTTGCAACCATTTGACTCCATTTTCCTGAACAATGCACTGATCTAAGACTTCATGTGTTGAGTACCTTGATCACACACAACTTCTAAACATTCTTGAACAACCATTAACTACTTCTAGCCCTAGCTCAGACTAACTTTCACTAACCCTATTGCTGCTATCATCTACTTGTGCTATACCTATACCTTGCAACCTTTATGTATCTTTAAAGCAATTGAGTGATTAGCTAAGACGTTGCTTCTAGTATTGTTACATTGATGATAAATTGCCATTGCTTATAGTGAAGCTTCATTAGCATTTATTGAGAAGTGACATATACTGTAATCATTGCTATTATACATCATTGATTTAAGTACTAACCAACAACTAATCTTGTGCATCTATAGTTTCCTTGTTGCTTTGTCTCGAGCAGGTACACTTTCTTGGTTATTACTTATCTTTATTGGGTGATTAGTCGGGACTTTCTGATCGGTGGTGACTTGTGAGGGGGAATATTATACTTAGCCTTTCAAACCTTTGCCTTCTCAAAACCCCAGGTCACCGGGGACGTCTCCCCTGGGCCTTACCTCCCTAAACAGAAAGAGCTATCCCATTGAGGTGATAATGGTGGGATAGTCTCAGTTTCGCCAGTTTGCCCTTCTTCCATCCGCCTTTTACCTTATCTACAAACTGTGCGATAACAAGGCTCTTGTAGAAAACAATCTGGACATCAACTTCAAAGGTTAAGAACAAATAATGGATGTGAATATGTGAACAACAAATTTACAAGTTACTGCACTGCATATGGCATTCAAATGCAACATATTGTTCCATATATACCACAACAAAATGGTGTTGTTGAGAGAAAGAATCACGCATTAAAAGAAATGGCTAATTGTATGATCCAATCTAAAGGATTAAGTCTTCATTATTGGGCAAAAACCATCAACTATGCAAATTACATAGTATATCGCTCTCCACTGCCAGCTTCGACACACATTCAGGCATATTCACCCCTCCTACGTCAACCTTCGAGCTTCCTATCGTTGTCTCCTCCGCTCCAAGAAATGCCTCTTTGTTTCTCAGAAGAGATGACCCTTATGTACTTCCTGCACTCACTCCCTCAAACACTTATGGCGCACCATCCTCCCTCGCCACTCTCCCTTCCCATCTGACCTTAACTTCGGCTCCCTGTTCTCACATATCCACTCTCTATGATATTCCTAGGCAACCCTAGATTCATGTTACCTCTCCACCATCTTCATGCTTCCTATTCTCAGATAGTGACATCAAAGAGGTCGTTTGGGTGATGAGCAATAGTAAGGTAGCAGACGAGGAGGGTTTCAAGGTAGAGTTCTTTAAGCATGATCTTCATGCTCTGGTTTCTCTCTTGGCTAATCTCTTCAACTATGTGGTTCGTACAGGTTTTTCATTGGCATGGTCACATCACATCATTCACTTGATACACAAATCAGGCCCCAGTTTAGATCCCAACAACTACGGGATGATCATGATGGGACACACGTTCTCGAATCTCTATGCTATGATCTCCATATGAAGATATCTAGTGAGCTTGATCAGATATCCCTCAGAGCTAGGGGACAAGAAGGATTCAGATCTTCTCATCACACCATTGATCACATATTTACCCTTTGGGCCATCATTGAGGAGGCACGACATCGTTCTTTGAAAGTCTACTGCTGCTTTGTAGATTTTCAGAAAGCTTTTGACTTCGTCCCGCGAGAAGCCCTATTCTAGAGACTCAGAGATATTAGCATTTCCCAAACCCTACCGACTACCATCATGCGCCTATATGAGTCGGCCCTTGGTTGTCTTCGCACAGTTCATTGGATGTCCGACTTCATCGGGAGTACCATTGGGCTTAAACAGGGTTGCCCCCTATCCCCCACCTTGTTTGGTATCTACATTGATGAGTTGGAGTCCTTTCTTCACGAGCATATCCAAGACAACAATGGGTGCCTCCTCCACTAGGTTCTAATATCCATTATGCTCTTTGTTCATTATGTGGTCCTCCTAGCATCCTCTCTAGAGGGGTTACAAAGAAAATTGGATGTCTTAGCGCTTTTTTGCAACCTTCAGTTGTTCACGGTCAACCTGGGTAAAACCAAGGTTATGATCTTCAACGGGTTGAAGAAGATCTTAGACCTTCATTTCTTCTTTAGAGGGAAGGAGATCAAGATCACCAATACCTACACATACTTGGGGGTGCAATTCTTAGAATCCCTCTTTAGTTTGCAACGAACACTCTAGCCTCGGATCAACAAGTGCTACAGAGTCTTAGCCCTCCTCGAGAGACGGTGCTTCTGACAACATTTTAAAGACATCTAATCCAAGATGTCCCTCATGGAATCCCTTATCCGACCCACTATTCTCTATGGCTCAAATATTTGGGGACCTTCTTTACTTGAGTTTGATTGGGCCTCAACTGAGAGAGTCCAGACCCTTCTCCTCCGACGCATCATTAGATGCAAACAGACAGTCCCTCTCAACATCATCCTAGTAAATTTTGGGGCCCAACCCTTACAACTTGAGACAGTATTCAGATTGGTCTCTTTTTTGCATCGCATCTGGAGCTTTGTTGACTCGAGGAAGGGGCGAAAGCGATACCCGTACTCAGCCTATTGTTCTTCAGAGACCATTTCCCTCTCTAGCTCTTCGGGTCGGGCTCGAGGTTGGCTCGTGGGGGTTTCAAATCTTTTAGAGTTCGTGGGCATTTAGATGGATTGTCTCCCTTCGTTTAGGTATTCCTTAGATGCACTTGGCCACCTCCTACCCACCAGACAAAAGTTGAAAAGGATCATCAGGGATGGCATTTACAAGCAGTTTATCCAGATCACTTGGGTTATCGTCCACGGTGGTTTACGCTCAAAGATGGCATTCTGTGCTGCGTATTTCTTGGAGCTTAGAGACAGGTTCATTGTTCGGCCACAATATACACTCCGCCATTGGATTCACGCCCTTCACATTCCCCTAGACCAGTTCAGAGTGGGTTCTCATGGACTTTTTATAGAGACCGATCACCAAATTGATCGATCAGACAAGATCTGCCAGTTATGCCATCTACATGAGGTGAAGACTGAGGAGCACTTCCTCTTCCGTTGCCCCATCTATTACGATATCAAGGGGAGGTTCCATTGCCTATTCAGAGGGATTCAAACCCTCAGTGGATTCTTCAGATATTCAGACCAGAGGTGCTTAACCTTATACATGCAGGAGGATCTTAGTCTTCGAGTCCATATTCTTTGTTGAAATATTGTAACTGCAAAGAATATTCTACTTATTATTGAGCTATTATCTTATATATCAATCCCCTTTTGTGGATTAATCATGTCAGGCTTTGTTAAAGACCAAATCCCCTTTTGTGGATTGGTCAAACCCTAATTTATATGCTGTTAATTAAGAAGTCGGCCCCTAAGCCTAATTAAAGTGTTTTAGCCACTAAAGAAGAAGTCGACATTGCTTGATGAAGAGACACTACCCTAGTGCCTGCCAGCTAGTATAAATAAGAGTGGAAGGCGCCTCATTAGCTCACTCATCCAATGTGCAAGTTTTAAGGACGTTGTAGTTGCCAGTTGCCGGAAGAAGGAAGAGAGAGGCGCATTGCTCAGTGTTGGATATTCTCTAGTGCTTTGGTTTATTATCTTGGCATTGTATTGACAATCTATATTAAGGAAGTTTTTGTTGGTTTTTCTCCCCCATGAGGGTTTCCCAGGATAAATGTTGTGTATCTTGTGATTGTGTCTCTCAGTGATCTTGCATATGCAATTATTGTCTAGTAAATTGAAAGGAAACTTAATAGTTGCTCTAAATTTAACATGGTATCATAGCTAAGCTGAAGAGAGCACCTTCCACTGGATACGTAAAAACGTCACTGTTGTCGTACAAGAAAATTAGGGCTTTTGTTGGAGAGGAATTTTAGCCTAAAAACCACCTAGGGAAGTGCGCCCTAGCCTAGCGAACTTATTGGCATCTTGAGCGCACCTTTTCTGTGGCCAGAAACTCTGGGAAGTGAAACCCTAATTTTTGGTTGGTACCAAAAATCTAGAAATCCAGGAAACTAGAACCAGTACCAGAAGTAGCAGTCTAGATTTGCACAGGCCCAGTTTCAAGGGGTAAAATTTGGATTTTCAGAACACTGACTGCACTAGGCTACTCGTTGCAGCCAAGCACACTTCCTGGTAAGTTCAAATTTAATTTCTAAGGACTTTCAGTTTTTTGTCATTTTCCTAGCTCCAAGTCAAGATGTTTGCAAGCACCAAGCTTGGTTGCAAGTTAGAAGGCGTGGATAACTTCCGTGCCTAGAAGTATAGGATTGCACTCATTCTTGAAGAGAATGACCTTGTAAATTCATCAATGAAAATGTACCAGAACCCGCAAATTCTACAACTAAAGCAAAGTACCAGAAGGACATGGTTAGGGCCAAAAGAATCATTGTAGACTCTATCAAAGATCACTTGATCCACCAATTGGCATCTAAGAATACCCCAGAAGAAATGTTTGATGCCCTAACCAGATTGTATGAAGGAAGAAACATTAACCGGAAGATGAACTTGAGAACTCAACTCAAGAATACAAAGATGCAGAAAGGAGAAACAATTCTGTTAATGTTTAAGCCATTATTACAGTTCTTTGCATTTCAATAGATAACAATAGCATAACACAAGATCACTGAGAAATACACAATCACAAGAGATGCAACATTTATCCTGGGAAACCCTCTAGGGGAAGAAAACCCAGCAAAACTTCCGTATTATAGATAACCAATACAATGCCAAGAGATAACTCAAGCTAATACAGAAGATCCTCTCCCAAAGATGCGCCACTCTCTCTCTCTCTCTCTTCTCCAACTGCAATTCCGAAACTTGTCTCTCAATGTGCAAGTGAGGTGTGTGTCTAAGTGAGGCGCTAGCCTCCTTATTTATACAAAACTGGCACGTGTGAAGTGTCTCTTCACTGGCAGGGCCTACTTCTCAAACTGGGTGGTTATAACCACCTTTATTATATTTCGGGACCTCTTTAATATATTCTGGGGCCGACTTATCTTTCT
>ML822154.1:49720-61214 GCA_009831015.1 Picea engelmannii | reverse complement strand
TTCAAAGAAGACCAGTGCTCCAGAACGAAGTACATTTGAAATCAAGCATTACATTATCCGTGATGAAGTTCAAAAAGGAGAAAGAGGTTCTCCAATACATATCTCCACAGATGAGCAGATAAACAGACATCTTGGTAAAGCTTATGTCCAAGATAAAAGAGTTTGCATACTCAAGTTGGAGCTCGTGGAGACGACTTCCTTATTGAAAAAGGAAAAGATGACTCCCAGGTTGGGAGGGAGCACTGATATGTATTGATTTATGGACAGTCATTTTCCAGTTCGAAAAATGGTCTAGGATGAGCAGTTTCCTTTCCAGTTCGGAAAGTGGATTGAGATTTCTGACGGACAGTGATTTCTTATTGTGGTTAACATGGGAAATGGTCCAGATTGTTGATGTATCATAGACAACGACTTCCCATTGTGGTTAACATGGGAAGTGATCTAGGGCAGTCTCTCTTCTTGAGGATTACTCAAGAAGACTGGCCCACCTCGCCGGACAGCGATTTCTCATTGTGGTTAACATGAGGAATGGTCTGTTTTGGAGGTTTGTACAGGACAATCTTTTCCTCTTGTGATTAACAAAGGAAATGGTCTGGACAGTCATTCCTTAGGGTTTATACATTCTCTCCAGGGTGCACTTTGATTAGTGTAGGAGGAATGGCCCAGGGTGGGGAATGGTCCAGGCTCAGCAATCAAGGACAGGCATTCCTTAGGGTTTATACATTCTCTCCAGGGTGCACTTTGATTAGTGTAGGAAGAATGGCCCAGGGTGGGGAATGGTCCAGGTTCAAAAGACAAGACAGTTATTCTTCCTTGCTTGAGAAGAATAGTCCAGATATCTCATTGTTCTACTCTGAGGGCAGATATTCTTTTATATCTCACAGATGTGAATGAATAACATTGTTTCTGTGCAGGTTGATATCAAATGATTGTTATGAAGACTGTATGACAGTAGATGTATACTACTGTGGTGGATGTGTTCCACTGTTCATGACTATACGTTGTTGATCAAGTACTTGTGTGTTACTTGGTGTGGTAGTGTACCACTGGATTGTAGTTATGTACTACTATGGATAGACACAGTTGTGTTCTATTTTTTTTCGATTGCCTTGAAGACTATCAGCAGTATTGGAAATGATTATCAGTTAGATGGATAATCAAAGGACAGAGATTTCCTAGACAGAAAATGGTTCAGAGCATTTACTCTTCTAGATTAGAAGAATGGCTCTTGTATCACTCTGTGGAGTAAGCATCATGTCTGATTACTCAGATAGAGTATGGTTTCGAGAGATGATGCAGCTGATGACACTGATAATGATGATGGTGCTCATGATCTAGTCATGATCTAGTCTGTACAACTATGTTGATGCTACCGGGTGAATGGTATGTTTTTGTACTCAAGACCATTACCTGTAATACCTCCCTAGCTAGAAGGAAGTGTTGATATTATGGTAGCTGCGGGAGGTATTTACCTCCACGTGTAAACTCGACGAGGATAGAATACTCCGAGAAGCAAGAAGAAACCCTAATGAGTTGGCTAATAACCCTAGAAGACTTGTCGGCTCAAAAAGATCATTTATATTAGGTTATTAGCCTCAAAGAGAAGAAGTCGGCCATAAATAATAATATATACTAAACAGACAGATACCCAGAATGAGAAGTCACCCAAGCAGTTAGCCAAAATTAGTATAAATACAGGAGGCCAGTTCTCATTCTGGCAGGCAGTCTCAGAATTGCAGAGCAGCACTTGTGCGCACTGCAGTGCCCAGTTTTGTGCGCAGGTTTGGAGGAGAGTTGTTGGTGCAGCTACTACAGTTAGCAGTTACATTTTGGCTTGGACTATCTCTTGGCTAGGGTTTGGACTATCTGATCATCTCTTGTTGGTGCGCTATCCTTGGGAAAGGTGCGCTACTCTTTGTTTGGCTATCTAGCCTAGGGTTTGCTTTCGGAGTGATTCTCTGTCAAGGTTAAGGTGCTCGGAGGGTGGCTTCGGCCTATGGTTGGGTGACAATAGAGATATTGTCAATGGTAAAACGAGCACATCCTTTCATATTCTAACATAGGCTAGGGTTAGAAAGGTTAGTAATTGCTCAAAGTATTTGGTTGTTTGAAGTTGTGATCAAGCCACTCAAGAAATAAGGTTTTAGATCAGTGCGTTACTAGGGCATATGGAGTCAAAAGAGGTTGCAAAGGTTGAAGGACTCAAATGATAATGAGAGACCAAAGACAAGAGGATTAAATATTGAGGTGTTTCTAAAGCAAGGCCTCAACAATGAAACCCTAGGGGAGAGAGGCTCACTAAGGTGTAGAAACCCTAGACCTTAGTGCTCTCTCCTCCTTCTTTAGCTCAATGGCAATATGAAATCGGCTAGCTTGAGTAGGAAATTATAGGGCTAAAGACAAGAGAGTTAGAAGGTGAAGTGTTGTTAAGGCAAGGCTTCACCAAACAAACCCTAGGGGAAACAGCTCATCAAGGTGTAGAAACCCTAGGCCTTGATGTGTTTTCCTCCTTAGCTCAATAATAAGGAAAAAAATGGCTAGCTAGAATAAAGATTGATAAAGTCTAAGACAAGAGAGTTTGTAAGTGATGTGTTGCTAAAGCAAGGCTTCACTAGACAAACCCTAGGGAAAAACGGCTCACCAAGGTGTAGAAACCCTAGGCCTTGGTGCGTTTTTGGTGCGTTTTTCTCCAATTGCAAGTTGTGTGTGTCCAAATGAGCTATGGCATCCTGTATTTATACTGCTCTTCCTTAGCTGTCTGGGCCAACTTCTCTTTCTGGAGGCCAAAAACTCAATATTAATTATTTTCTTTAGCCGACTTGTCTTCTAGGGTTATGTCCAATGCTTTAGGGTTTCTTCTTGCTTCCCGGAATATTCTATTCTTGTTAGGGTTACACGTGGAGGTTTAATACCTCCCGCAGTTACCATAATATCAACAGATGCCACCAAGAGGCCCTAAGAAAAAATTTCTAAACTCTTGGGTCTGCAGTGATAATGCCACTAACAAAAATCTTCAGAAATAAAAACCTAAAAAATAGGCAAATGGCACTACTCTACAATCTTTTGAGATCAACTAAATAGTTCAAAACATTTTGTCACCAAGCAATCCTCCAAATCAAATATGAGAGGTGGTGTTAAATTTCGCAGCATCGGCAATCATTCTCCAATGGGAGGCCATATGGGCCACCCTAGGGCTAACCAGGGAGATTTGGAGAGTCAGCGAATCTTGTGAGGTATTGACAAAAGCCAAGGGGAACGTACAACCTCTGTGAGTCAAACCAAGAGTCAGGACGAATGAGATGCTATATTATCTTGCGAGTCAAGATGTAAGTCTAATGCAAAAGTCAGGGGGAACGTACAACCTCTGTGAGCATAGACAGCCTAGTGCAAAAGTCACGGGCAACGTACAACCCCTGTGAGCATAGATAGACTAGAGCAAAAGTCAGGGGGAACGTACAACCTTTGTGAGCCTAGTCAAGCTTTATGAGCCATGAGCAAAAGTCAAGGCATCTAGCAAAAGTTAGGTTGAACGTAAAATTCCTATGAGCTAGAAACAAACAATCTTTCTTATATTGCAAATAATGTAAATGTATTGATCTAGTGCGTTGGCACGTGCAACATTATCCACCGTGAAGAAATTCAAATTGCCATGTAAAAAGACGAGTTGAATGTCAAGGTTGAGTTTTAAAAGTCAAAGTTGGATGTCTAGGTCAAAGTCAAATTTGTCAAGTTTGTTGCATGACGACGAGTTGCATGCATGCATGTCATGTGCATGCTGAGTAGTTCGCATGCATGTCCAGACAAGGTTTTGGAGCATGTGGGTGAGCAGCGTGTTATACAGTGTGAGGGAGACAGAGCTATCTGGCTGCACGTATATCAGTTAGCAGGCAGCGCATAACAGTGTTAGCAGGCAGCTTAAATATCAGTGTTAGAAGGCAGAAAATTCTTCTGTTTGGGGGCAGCAAAATACACCAACAAGGCTGGTGTATATCAGTCCAGAAACAGGCAGCAAAGTAGCACCTAGGCTGTGCAAAACCTCTTCCACAGTGCTGATCTATATCAGAGGTATTTATCAGCAAAGTTTCTAAGTCTTCTACATGTCACACAGTCACATCAAAGTCTTATTGGCAAGCTCGTTAAGAGCAGAATTTCATGGTGGAATATTTGTAAGTGATCATACATTATTAATGCAATAAAAGGAGATAGTTTGCGGGGGGTTTTCTCCCTGTACAGGGTTTCCCTAGGGTACATGTGTTGTGATCTTGCATACTGGTAATTTCTCATGATTATTACTGTTCTGGTTTATGAATGATGTTAAACTAAGTTCAAAGTACAGTCAGAATTTAAAGAAGTACTTACAGTTTACAATCAAGCTCATAATTTAATAGGTGGATGCTCCAAGATGCCCTAACAAAAAAAATCTAAACTCTTGGGTCTACAATGATAATGCCACCAACAAAAATCTTCAGAAATAAAAACCTAAAAAATAGGAGAAAACCACATAATACTAGCGTTTTAGAAAAACAACAATGAATTGTCTGAAATGGAGAGAAAGTTAGGGTGGCCTGCCTTAGAACAGCATGGATTTTCAAAAATAATCTCTCAAATTTGCTGGAAAAGCCAAAAATCACCAAAAGGAGGGCGCTGGTGGATGCAACCTAGAGAACCTAAAATCCTAAGTGTGCAATGACAATGACACCAACAAAAATCTTCAAAAAACTAAAAACCTAAAAATAGGAGAAAACCACATAACACTAGCGTTGTTCTAGAAACAAAGCAATGAATTTTGGCTGAAATGGAGAGAAAGATAGGGTGTGATGCCTTTGAACAGAACTGTTCTTCAAAAATAATATCTGAAATTTGTTGGAAAAGCCAAAAATCACCAAAAGTAGGAGGGCATCGGTGGTGAAGTGGCTAAAAAAGAAAAAAAATGGTTGTTGTCCTAAAACAAGGATGAAACCCACTAGCTTCAGACCTGCATTGCATTGAAAATGACTCTTTCGGGCTGAAAAAGTGGAAAAGAGGATAGTGTTTCCCTAACAAGGACACAAATCTGCAAGAAAATCTCCTTCACCCCGCTAACAAAAAACTGCCAAAAAAGGGTGTTGGTTAAAAAACTCCCTAAAATTTGTTGTCCGAAAAAAGTATTTTAATCCCTGAAAATGGTGTTGGATAGGTGTTAACCCCTGGATTTTCTCACTTGGAGATCCAGATGGTAGAGGGTTAAGAACCAACGTGTCATATTTGACTGGCATTCAAACAGTTGACCCAGAATGAGCATGTGTGAACCAATGGTTGGTTCCCATGAAAGGTAGGTACATGATCGGTGTAGTGGTGGTTTTTGCTTCAAAGATAGAGTTAGCATAGTTTTCCATGGATTAGAGAGAGATTGTTAATTTTAGCAGATTTCCTACTTTTTAGGAGATAGTGTTCGGAGACTCGCATGTCAGATTTGAGCATACATTATTGATCCTTGCATGATTCTGAGCCCAATGACACTTTTCCGGGCGACATGCTGGCATTTTGCTATTTTTAGTAGGTTGAGTTCCAAGGTTCAAATCAGGTTTATGAACTTACAGTATTGATCCTAGTGACATCATGTGTCTAGTGAGCCCTTTCTGGGCTGACATGTGAGTACTTTATATTTTTAGCAAGTGGAGATCAGGGGGTCAAATGGTGATTCTGATTACATTTTCGGATTCCTTACAGAAAATCGAATCCGATGAGCATATTTTCACAAACTTCCGGGGACTTTTTATTTTTAGCCATTTTTATTTTTAACATGCGACATTTGGCAGTGGTCTCCCATTCATCTCGAACATTTTTCATATTTTTGACATTTTGGTCATACTGCTATTTTTAGCAGTTACTACTTATAGCAAGGGAGGTCACCTTTCAAGGTGATAAGTGGCAAAGTTAAACTCCGACAAGTGGCAGTTTAAGAGTGTGACATGAGTTGCTTCATTACATGGGTAACGTGTGAGTGAGTTGGCACATGTCAAATTGGCATGATTGAGTTAAATGCCCAACTCATCCTCTTTCTCACTCCACTCCCCTTATCTCACATTATCTTCTCACCATGCGCCTTATCTCCTTCTATATCTAATTGGGCGCACTTCCCCATGCATATTCCACGTGTGTGCATGTCTCCTCCCTCTTCCACACGTGTGTTTCTTCTACCACATGCATTCTCCCCTCTTCATGTGCCTTGATTCCTATTCTCAAGGGCGCAACTCCTTCATCCTTCCCATGCGCACATCCTTCCTCATATTTTTCCTTATCCACTTCATATCATACCTCTCACTTTCCATGTCATGCATACTCACCCATCTCCGTAATTCCTAGAGCATGCATGAATTAATGTGCCTCCCACTCTCTCATTCCTTTGTTCACACATATTAACTCTCTCTTTCCCTCACACATGTGCGCCTTTTCTCCTTCATTCTCACATGTGCCATCTACTCCTTTCCATGTGCATTACTCCTTCCTTCATGCGCCAACCTTTACTCATCTCATGCGCCTACCAATTATTATCCTTGATGTGCCCTCACTCTCTATATATTGGGGGTTCTCTTCATTATTCAGGGTGGGATTTTTGCAGCAGCAGCGGTCATTCTCTCTCTCTCTCTCTCTCTCTCTCTCTCTCTCTCTCTTCTATACTCTAGCTTCTAGTTCTTTGTGTGGAGATAGCCACTCTACCGGTTCTTCTGCTTGTTTTCTACAGTGCAATCAACCCTTTGGCAAGACGTTAATAAAGAATTGTTGTGCTCATACCAAGCTTTCGGTTCTCGTTGGTATTGTGATTTAATTTGTGCATCAATTAGAAGTTTTCAGCCTCTTATTGTGGTTAATCTTGACCTTTTAATTGCTCTTTCTTTCTCTTTTCTACGCATCTTTCTAAAGCTAACGTGGCATGTATTCTGCCAAGTGAATTTATCAATATTTTTCCTCCCCTCTTGGGTTGTTTTACACGCTCTCCAAGACACTTTTTGCTGTTGTTTTTATTGTTTTATTGCAAAAAATCAGTCTTAAACCATAAGCAGGGCACTTAGCCCCCCTGAGGTTGGCATGCACCAACCCAAATAGACAGGGGTTTGTCGGTGACACTTAGGGGATTCTCTCCTAGAATTAGCCTTTTTTCATCATTGATTTATGTTATATCAGATCTGATTGGAGGGTGAAAAAGTATGTTAACAATACGGAAGGCAGAGCCACATTGGCTTTAATACCATGTGAGGAATGATAGATCAACGGTGAAAACTTCGGCACACCCTAATCCAAAGAAATAGAACACTTCAGATTCATAACAGCACTACTCAAGAAATAGTAGCCTAAGTGTGTGAGAGAGAGAGAGAGAGAGACCCTGTGAATAAGAGATATATCGTGCCCAAGCTAAAGAACCAATTACAAGATGAAAACAAGACGATGTTACAAATGAGGCATGATTTGTATACTTATACACAACTCATGAGGCGAGGCGTCTCCCGCCATTAGGGGTTATGAGCACCCATAAGTGTTTAGTTGACCTTAGTCCCCTGAAGTAATGTAAAATAACGTTGACTAGGTCATCTCTTAGGCCATAACCTAGTGATACAATGAATGAGGTCACTTAGCTATAAATGATCACATGCGAAGATTACCATCATACCAACAATGCACTCCATGAAGTATACTCCTCAACTCAAGCTTCCTCAAATCAGGTATCCAACCTCCAAGGTCTATGTCACATGGTCCCATGCTCTAAGGGCTAAGTGCCCTCCTCCATGTGCCTAGTGCCCATCCTCCTAGGTAGGTACCTCTCCTAATCAAGCAACCAACTACCCCATTGTCTGCACCCAATGGGTTACTCATCATGCCACAAAAGATAGTAACCTCCTAGCTAAGTACATTATCCTAGCACTTTGTCCAAGGTCAAGCATCTACTTTAATGGAGCCATGCTTATCTCCAACAAGCAACACCAAGGAACTAGGAGACCTAGCGCTCTCCTAGCATGGTGCAAACACTTTTGGAGTAACCCAAAAAGCTAACAAATTGTACATTTGAAGAGGTGTCTGAAGAAACATCATGAAATAGAGAGGAGATAGGAGTATCCATCTCAAATTGATCAGTGGCCGTTCAAGTGAGAGTGAAAATATCCAACTACATATATCCTAAAGATCTTGAATACGACCAAGCATGCTCAAAATACAACATGTGTGGGTTTAGGGATACCTACCACAAGTACACCTAAGAGAGCAAAACTGAGAAGAGAGCTTCAACATAAGATGAAAGTGGATTTATAAATACCCAACTCCTCAAGACTCCAAAATTAAAGTGAGAGTTGGTGTGTGGGTAAACAGCTCGAAAAGGTGGTCAAACATAGTAGAAATAAAGAAGTGAGAGGGTTAATGAGTACTCATTTCAACACAGGATCCTCCCTACACATAACATCCTCCCTGAAGATGGACAGGAAGCAAAGAAGAGAAAGCATTAGATAGCACCTTAACCCTATAATGGTAAATGTGGGTTGTCTAAAGATAGATCCTCCCCAAAACACCATAGTTCCTGTACCAACACAATTCCACAAACCAAGCAAAGGGGGTCTCCGATAGAGATCTAAAAGAAGGCGCCATTGAAGTGTGTTGCATAGAGTACGTCCCATACTGACAAATATCAGTGTGAAGGATAGAGATCCCTACAATCGAATCAATCCACTAAAATAAGCTAAGATTCATCCATAGAATCATCAATAAAGTAGAGTGGGACAGATCCTCCAATCCTACGAGTGGGCGTTGCATCAAGGGAGGTGAAAGGGGTATCCCTTCGCAAACAAATGGCCATAGGCTTGTTAGAGTCACTGGAAATATTTTCCAGAAGCTTAGCAGTAAGCATCACATCACCAATTGCAAAATCCAATATAAAATTATCGTTTTTCGAATCCGGTACAACCTGTTCTACGAAGTACACCACCATATGTGTGTCAAGGAAACAGTCCACCCAATCAACAAAACAAAGTCTCCATGAAGACGAAAAGAGAAGTTGTCAAGGGGGCCAAGAAAGCATTTGAAACCCTACAATAGAGATTATCCAAAAACGCTAATTCCGCAACCCTTGGGAAAATGCCACTAGTTTACAATCACTCAAATCAACTAAATAGTTCAAAAAAATTTGTCGCCAAGTGATCCTCCAAATCAAATATGAGAGGTGGATGCCCCTTGGAGGCCCTAAGAAAAAAAAATCTAAACTCCTGGGTCTACAATGATAATTCCACCAACAAAAATTTTCAAAAATAAAGACCTGGAAAATAGGAGAAAACCACATAATACTAGCATTGTTCTAAAAAAGCAATGAATTTTGGCTGAAACGAAGAGAAAAATAGGGAATTTAGGCTAAAAGGGAGAGAAAGATAGAGTGTGTTGTCACATGCTTGTTAGAGTCGCTAGAAATATTTGCTAGGAGCTTAGGAAAAGGCATCACATCACCAACTTCAATATCCAATATAAAATTATAATTTTCGAAATCCGATACAACCTGTTGACCGCCTATTCAGCTAGGGGTCAACTCATGTACCATGAAGTATTCATCTATGTTGAAGACAATATTGGTTCTACTTGGTGTCTGATGTTCCAGTACAAATTTTTTTTGTTAACGAAATTTCCGCACCCCTGCGTGGGTTAATAATGTAATAAGTCTGCATGGATCATAGTTAGGTCAGGTGCCTTGGGATGTTTCCATTAGGGGAGTTCCTTTCACCGAGGGTTTTTTATCCTCAGGTTGTCGACCAGACAAGCTCCTGGCCGACTTCCCTTGAGTTTTTCCCTCCACACATGCAATAATTTCCTCCAAAGTGGTGAAAGGCGCTTTAATGGCTTCGTCCTTAGGTAACCTATGTTTAGGAATGATGTAACTGACCATGCTAGACAGTGTAGAAAGTTTCGCGGAATTTCGTTGAGTCTAGGAGGTGCGCCCTTTCCTAGCCTCCACATCACCTTTGTGTAGACCCCACGTCCCACTTCATGGCATGTGGGGCGCCCCTCCTTCATAGCTCACGCCCCCCCTCACTCAAAACATTAGAAACTCATCAAAACATTTATGTGGGTCCTCCTCAAATCCCTAGTGCGCCCCTCTTGTGATGACAACTCACCCTCATGGCCCCACGTCCCTCCACATCCTCTTTCCACTAACTTAAACCCTAGAAGGGTGCCCCCTTTCTAGAGTCTTCCTCACTTACTTGATTGCCAACACTTGGCAGCCATCTAAGGCCCCTCACTTAGCCTTTTTGGGTATAAATGAGAGCCTTTCTCACCTCATTTGATCACCATTCTTTGAACTACTGTTATGCTGCTGAAATTTCATTCCAACTCTCTTGCTCTTGCCATCAAGCCACTCAACTCACCATTCTCTCATTTTTGGATTAATAGAGAAAATCTTTGGAGGATTTTGGAAGAAATTGAAGAGTACTCTTGTTTCTTCTTCTCATGAGGTGACATTGTGCTATTATTGTTTGATTGTGTTGTAGCAAGTAGATCTTTGGTAGAGTATTCTACTAGGGTAAGCTGATTTAAGAGTATTCTTATTGGTTTATGTTCATTGGGATAGCTTAGGATTGCAAGTATTTCTTTCTAAGTTTATTTTAATGCAACTATCTACTTCTATGCTTCACTCTTTTGCTTGAGTTTTGCAGGTGATCTCAAAAGGATATTGGGATAGCATCCGGAGGAGCCTACCCTTAGCCTTTCTTATACTCCAATCTTTGTCTCATTGTCCATTTTATTTCTGCACACGTTTCATACATTTTTCAGCACTTTAACTCTCTCAGATAGGTCAATATATCATCATATTTCTTGCAGATTTTTATGTGAAAATTTTCTGTGGTAAGACAGAAAATTTTCTCTAACGTTTGTGGTGTTTTTCAGCATTTCCAGCAAGCTTTTGCTTGCTGGTTTCTGCAGAAACTTACCAGCAACAAGGGGAAACGCTGCCCAAATTCGTCCACAAGCTTCAGCCAACACATATCTCACTTGGGTAACGAATTTCTAGCATTTCCTAGTACATTTTGTATATTTTGTACTATTTCACTAAGTTTACCTTATATATTTGTCTAATAATTTGTTGCCGACACCTTGGGAGTGAGCTTGGCCTAGCCAACCCCCCAAAATCGTCCTGGCTTGTTTTATCATTCATTTATAAGTTATTCAATTTAATTTTTTATTCTTTTGGTTAATATTGCTGGGATAGTCTCTGCCTGAGCAGTCGGCCAGGAGCCTACCTGACATTCTCTCTCCCCGGCTCTCCGACGCTAGAGAACGAAGGTTGAATGCCCTGCTTTTCTGTGCAGTGATATCTTAGAGATATTAATCTAAATGTGTCAGCACCTTGGGGGAGTCATCCCCAAAATCGCCTCGGCCTAAAGGAAATTAAGTTTTGATTCTTTTTTTGTCTTGCTTATTTGCCGGCACCTTGGGGGAGTCATCCCCAAAATCGCCCTGGGCTTAAGGAAAATAAATTTTTACT
>ML822153.1:64398-84927 GCA_009831015.1 Picea engelmannii | reverse complement strand
TTTGTTGGTACCTTTAAAGGATATGAACCCTGGGTCAACAACGCAGATAGTAGGGAAGAGTAGTTCAGAATAAGAAAACCAACATATGGCCTTGAATGCAGGCTTTTCCAAAGACTTCCTTAAGCCAGAGTATCAAATTGACAACCTGTCCATAGGGGTACCAAGAATTCATCTAATTAAAGAATTTGATAAGATGTTGAAGATCAATCAAAGATACTTCACATGTGAGGGGAGGTTCAATACATTATACCAGTACCATATAAGACTTTTGTTGCATTTTACTGACAAAGATGAAATGAACATTCCTTTTTATTTGTTGAGAAGCATAGGGAAAATGTCAGATAGAGTTCAATCCAAATCAAAGGTTGTGGATACTAGTATTTTTCATTCTGGGTTGATTAGAATGTTGGTTTCTGAAGAGCTGAGAAAGAAGAACATCTCATGGGAACAATTCATTGCTTCTGCTCAAATGAAATTGGACATAGCAGCCACTCCTCAGTCACAGATAACAAGTCCTTTGTCATCCACTAATATTGCTCCAACATGAGCCAGCAAGAAAAGAAAGAGTAAGGCCCTTGTTCAAGACCAAGAAGCCATTAAGGAAGTTGCAGAAACAAAGAGGGAGGCCTACCATTCTCCACAGAGAGACCTTTCACCCCCTCCTACACCAGAATTAGAAGAGGTACCTTCCTCTACTAAAGCCACAACCAAGAAAGGAAGGAAACTACACTTCTATTCATCTCCTTCAACAGCTAGCACAAAGGTCGGAAAGAATTTCACAAGGTCATCAGTTCTCAAAGGGGTTGTTGAAGAACAAGTCCTACCAAAGGCTTCCATTGTAAAGAAGAAGAGAGATAAGGGCAAAGGCATTGAGAAGCCTGTTGAGATGGAAGAGGTAATCCCTATGCAGCAGGAAGATGAAGCCATACAAAATCGTGTTGAGATTGTCCACATCACCACTCCACCTAGCAACCGGACCTTCAAATGATTGATTAAACAACTCAAGGAAGCTAGGAAGGAGGTGGCTCGTCTAAAATCCGAAGCCCTATCTAAAAGGATTAAGATGAAAGAGCTCATGGATGGTTACAGCCACACTCTTGATTTAGCAAGATTTGCAGCAAGAAGAGCCTGGCCTCTTCATAAGCAACTCAAGAATCTTTATAGGCAAAACAGAGACTTTCAGTCTTAGAACAAAAATCTCAAAGAAGAGTTGCAACAATTCGAGGATAAGATGGCTCAAAGAAACTTGAATGTGTTGGTTGAAGCTGTTATTCAAAAGGAGAAACCAATAGCCAAGAAAAGCATATCTCTAGTGAAGAAGCCTATTACTACTAAAGGGAAGCATGTTGATGTGCCAAAGGGAAGTCCTCCTTCCACAAGAAGGAGTGTCAAGTTGATGAAGTGATTGGTGAAAGGTGAGCTCCATTTTTTAGAATGGGCCCTTTTTGCAAGGATAAGTGATTGAGGAAATATTACTTTTTGCCACCTATATAGGATTTATAGGCTTCTAATTCATACAGCTCAAGATTTTTGGTGATTTGCAAAGAGTTATATCTTTTCAACAGAAATAACATAGACATTCTATAGCGCTATGGCGCTACAGAATTTTCTAAATCGCATATACTATCAGTCTGCTACCTATAGCGCTACCTAATCTCCTAAGACTGGTGTAGCGATGGCGCTGCTAACTCCCTGGGGTGCTACCAATTCTGTTAAGCAGTGAAATAATGGTGCTGCGAATTCAACAGGGTGCCACCAAATTTTTTTTGAGGTCAGGAGCTACACATTCAACATGAGCATTTTAGCATTGGTGCTACCGAATTGCGCACAAGTACACAGGCGAGCGCTACCGAAATTCACATAGAGAGTGAATTACATAGGCAGGTGCTAGCGAAATTTTAACAGAGGATAAATTTCACACAGAGACACATAGGCTCTGCGCTACCTATTCTGCAAACCTATGTTGGAGGTTGTGCTACGGAATTATAGAGAATTTGGTGGAGGCGCTACAAAATTTCGCTACCCAGAGTGCTACCAAATGACGCTACCAACAGTTACCAGGAATCAAGGGGTCCGAAATTATCATCCTTGTGAGTGTTTGATGATGTGGAGAATGGTTGAGATGGTAGCTGGCAGCATGATGACAGTGTACAAGCCTCTGCAGGAAACTTGGCATGAAAGGATATGCGCATCAAAGAAGATCAAGTCAGTTTAAAGTTGGTTGGATCAATGGCCCAATTTTCCTTTTTTATAGCACAATTGTTAGTTTAGTTGTTAGATGAAATAACTATTTGGACATTTTCATGGGAGGAAGGCCAACTCACACCTCCAGTTGTTGCCTTCCATTTTGTTATAAATAGATAGTCCAAATGATTTAGTAGGTTCGAATGGTTGAGCTAGGCTCCCTTATTTTGTAATATTTTGATGAAGCTACTGGTTAACTGGTTATGTACTTGATTTGAGACTTCATGATTAATATAAGTCAACTTTCTTACTCCAACGTATTTGCCTCTGATACTGAAGTATTCATGATTGAATGATTCACATGGATTGTTGTAGTGATATTATGATGAATGTTTGATTATAGTATTGTTATGATGTTCTTCAGTTTCCTTAAACTTTGAATTCAAGAAGATCTTGTGTTTGAGTTTTTCTTCTTTGAGTTGCTTGAAGACCTAATGTCCATAACAGACCTATACATTTTCCTCACCAAAGACTTTTCTCTATTCACATTTACTCCCACTTACTGATTGAAGTTGATCAAGACCTCAATTGCTTGTGCATGCTAGCCCAGATTTCTGAGTTAGAACATTATTATCTTGAGTCTTATCCATTTGACCTCTTTAAAACTCATTTACATTTACACATAACCTGATGGGTACTGCGCTTACCTTCTGTGCAATCCGAGGGTGATTCCTAGTGCTAACATTTGCTATGACAGAGGGAAGTTCTTCTACAACAAGGAGGAGGCTAGATTGAGAAAGTAAATGGAGAGTGTGACAAATCGATTTTTGAGGGTGATTAGTTTTTGCAAGATTAAAGTGTTCAAGGAAATATTATATTTTCACCTACTGTAAGCATCTATAGGCTCATAGTCCATCTATTAAGATTTTTTGTGTTTTTGAAGAGTTGTTGCATCACACAGAAAAAACATAGAGATTTTGTAGCGCCTAGCACTACAAAATCATCTACACAAACTATTATGTAGTTGCGCTACCAAAGGCGCTACAGAATCATCTAGCCAGACACATAAAAGGCACTATGGAGTCTGCAGAGCAGTTTTATAGGAGGGCGCTACGGAATCTGCTACTAAATGCGCTACGAAATCGACTACAGAACAGTTTCAAAGAGGTGGGCGCTACGAAATTTGCTACCAACTACGCTACGAAATGGTGCTACTAACTGGCTGTTACAGTCAGTAGTTTTGAATTCATCTCTTCTTCTTGGCTTTGATCATTCGGAGGGAACCAAGGATCGATAGGTGGCAGCTGGAGCTCAACACACATGATTGGAGGACACATGGTACCGGAGAATATGCGCCCAAGCAACAACAAGACATGTCATTCATATTTTGTTAGAGTTGTTGCCAACAGGCTCCTTGATTTTAGCAGTTTGTTAGATCTGCTTGTACAAATGTTAGACCAGTAGCTTTTTGTGGAGAATCCTAGGATAGGAAGACCATCTCGCACCTCTAGTTGTTGTCTACTATTTTGTTTATAAATACGTCAGATGAATGATATGTTCGGTTCGGATGGTTGAGAAGAGCTCCCTATTTTGTAATATTTTGACTAAACAGAGTTGTTCTCTGGTTATGTATGAGACTTGAGATATTTTCATTAATAGAAGTCAGTTTCTTTTCATCATCTTATTTCTTCTTATTCTGAAATGCTCATGATTGGATGATCCATATGAGATGTTGTGGTTGTGTTATAATGGATGTTTAATTATAATGTTGCTATGAATGTTTTTCAGTGTTTTAAACTTTAAGTTCAAGAAGTTCTTGTGACTGAGTTTTTCTGCACCGAGCTGCTTGAAGGCCTGATGCTTATAGCAGACTTATCCACCTTCCTCACTAAGTCTTCCTTCTATCCATCTCTATCCTTAAACCACTGACTGAATTTAATCAAAACCTCATTTGCTTATGCATGCTAGCCTAGATTTTTGTGTTAAAACATTCTTATGTTGAGTTTTGTCCATTTGACCTTTAATCATTAAATTACATTTACAAACCTTTTGATGGGTATTGGACTTATCCTCTTGCAATTTGAGGGTGATTCTCAGTGCTAACAGAAGGCACTTGAAAATTATAAATAAGAGATCAAGAGACTCACATTAGCACCTATTGAGCAAATTCAATATCTATGTTGTGAAAGGTTATTACAGGTACTCATTGAAATATCTAAGGTAGCACAAATATGAGGCAACAAAGGAAGAACAACGAGAAAGTTTCATGACTGCAGAGGAGAGCGGGAAAATCTAAGAAAACCCTAGTTAGGGTCATCCCCACGGGTTAGACAGTAAGTGTCCCGCGAGGCATCCTCGCGAGTTACCTATATCATGTCACGCGAGGACCTGCGAGACAGCCAACTTTGTCCCGCGAGGACAAGCCAGATTTGAAGGATGATTTTTGCATCATTCTACATGAGCTGGGGAGAGGCTACATGCATATTTGATAGTGTTTAGGTACAACAATCATCTACATAAGTAAAAGGTATGTTTTATGGTTGTTTGAAGTTGGATCTTGGTGATTGCTTGAGGTATGATCATGTGAGGTTGAGTAGATGCCCTTTAGGTACTATTGGATGTATGGTATATGTTGTATGAGGGAGATCTACAATGGAACATTGTTGGTGCACTTGTTGTTTGTACTTGGTATACATTATTGGGTATTTTGGTGAGGCATATCTTGTGTCATATAGTACATGTTTGAGGCAGTTTGGTTGTGATGTATTATTGAAGATATTGGTACAAGTTGAGGTTGCATAACAGTGAGAGTTTGATGCATGGTTGATGTGATAGTTCATTAGACTTGTTTCATGGATGGCATGGCACATGCATAAGACATAGCCTTGGTACATTGTATATGGTTGTTATGGTCCATTGTTATAGGCACATCTTTGTGATATCATAATACACTTGAGGCATATACTTGGTATATGATCTTGGTTGATTATGATGCATGCTTGAGGTTTTGGTTTATACATTGATGCATATGTTGGTACATAGTTTATGGTTGATGGTTGAGGTAAATGGTACAGGTGTTGGTGTATGGATTATGCACTTGTTGTTGTACATGTGTTGGTGCATGGTTGATGGTTGAGGTACATGGTACATGTGTTGGTGTATGGTTGATGCACTTGTTGTTGTATAGGTGTTGGTGCATGGTTGATACACGTTTTGTTGTACATGTTGTGGTACACAGTTGATGCTTAGTAGGGTACATGTTGATGGTTTGGTACATGCTTGGTCGAGGCACGTGTTGGTGATGTTGGACATCTAGTTTAGAGGTTCCCTTGGTATATGTGAGATGATATGGTTGAGTATCGGTGACAATGACAGGTTGATGTGACAGTGGCAGTGACAGTGACAGAGACACTGACAATGACAGTGACAGTGATGGTGACAGTGGTAGTGATAGTGGCAATGATTGTTGTAGTCATATTTGGTCTACACTTATATTTTAGGGTGGCAGGACGCGACAAGGAAAGGGGGTTGCAGCCTCCTTCCGGTTGGTGTCAGAGAATCAAGGAGTTAGAGTTTCCTTCAGGTTGGAGCCTGTAAAATAGGGGGTTGGAGCCTCCTTCCAGTTGTAGTCGGTAAATCAGGGAGTTGTAACTTCTTTTAGGTTGGAGACTATAAATAGGGGGTTGGAGCCTCCTTCTAGTTGGTGGTGGATAAATGCGAAGATGGTTCTTCCTATGAATGTATTTCTTCTAACATATAAGAAAATCAGTCCATGGTTTTCTCCCATTTAGGTTTCCATGTAAATTCCGGTGTACTGTCTATCTGTGGATGATCTTATGCATTGTTGATTTATATTGTTGATGATATATTGAATGCTAATGATAAACCAATGAGATATTGCTGATAAATTTAAAGAATACATATTGTGGTTAAAAGTAATTTAATTATTCATACTGATTCAACCCCCATTCTCAGTATTCCAACAGTAACAAGTCCAGTATTGTGGTAACTGTCATTCTAATAAATGAAGCATTTGAACATGTTGCAAAGGGTCCTTTCTTGATTTTGAAAACATTTGCTTGGAAATTATTCCTTTTGCCTCATTTCACCTTGGTGATTGACATGTCGTCCGAGAAAGTGGGCCACCCTCGGGGATAGGGTTTCTACTGGGGGTCTCCTTGAAGAGTCATTGTACCACTCATATCCATACTTATCATTCTCCATGCTCATTTCCCTTTGCTTCCTCATCTTTTGGGTCTACAAGCATTACTGACCCAAGAAGGGCTTGTACCTGATTTCATGGGAAGAGGGGCTGAAGACCTGGAGGAAGATAGAAGTTGTTATAAAATAATAAGAAACTATGTTGAAAAGAAAGTGAACACAACAAATAAGGACCATCAAAATCCAGTCCAACTTGAGCTCTACTTACTCAGTGCTTGCCCGGTCCGAAATTAATGCTAAATCTTGGAAACCCTAAAAGGGGGACCCTCAAATTCATAAATTATAAATGAAAGCAGGGATTGGATAGACGGAAAAAAGGGGTTTGGAAATAGGTGGCACACAAATAGTTGGTAACTCAAGAGCAAGTTCACCCTCAACAAAGGTGCCCATAAATGAGACAATATGAGCCCTTGTATGTCAAGAAACCCCGTGCCCAAAAGTTACACCCCATCCACTTCACACTCTCTTACATGACCTATAAATGGTCTTCTTGGAAAACACTCCTTGAATTGGGGAATGATCTACCCAATAGGGCACCTTGACAACCCTCCCATACTTAAATTTGGCAAGTTGTACAAGGTATTTGAGAATTTGTTTATTTTGAAAAGGTGGGATTTGATGCACATGTTTGGGTGTTTCTTATATTAGATATGACTTACTTGGCATGATAATTATGACTTGTGGACCCTTGGAGGGTGAATTTGTTTGTCTTTGCAAGGGCTTGTGAGGTGGAAGTCTTATCATGGAGGCATAAGTCGTCTTGGACCTTCATTGGGGCATGAATCCCACATGTTGGATGATGTGCCCCCTCTCCTTGGACAAATGGGAGGAGTAACATTGCCTTTGAAGGCACTTGAAGACCATTAGGTCATCACATTCTATCCCCTAGCATCCCAACGTTGGCCTTTGGAGGCCTAAGATGTCATCTCTTAATCCCTAGACGTCACATGGGCTTAGGGTTTTTTTATGGGGTTCTCATGGTTGATGGTGATGTGACATGGTTTAATGGAGAGAGAGACACATGACATGCACTATATCACTTGGTGGCATGAAACATGGCCTTTGGAGGCTCAACGTTCTTCATCAAAGGCCAAAATGTCTCCCTTGGAGGCCTAGTGTCACCCTTTAGGCCACGACATCACCCCTAAAAGGGATTTTACTTTATGTATTTTCTAATTTTAAGTTGTAAGGGGAAAATAGAGGAGGTCAACCTCCCTAATTTGTTGTCGACATTTTAAAAAGTCAACAAATGGATCGTAGGTGACATCATATAAACAAAGGTCACCCTATTGTCATTTTATCATAACTCACTTGAGAATTACATACTTGTTGGCTGAAATTTTCACCCTACTTGAGCAAGGCGCGCTATCTCTATGCTATGCTTTGTGGATTTTATTACTTGTCTATTGCGGGAATAATCTAGGCATTATCTCTTGGATGCTTTGTTCTTGCTATTGTGGTGTAATATTCTGGGTAAATACAGGTTTATCTTCCTATTTCTTGGACTAGGTAAGGAATTCATGCTTTTGTGTCGATTCTTCTTGGTCTCAAGGCTAATTTGTAAAATCTTGGAGGAGTATAAGGGCACACACCCTCCACCAAGTTCTATCATTTTTTCATTGAACAAATTATTTTTGCAAAGGTTGTTACGAGGAGTAAAAGGGTTTACAACCTCCTAGATTTACCTTGCTAGTTTTGTTTGCTCTAGGGAGTAAAAGGGATTACACCCCTAGGGAAATAAAAAAAACTAGCTCTTATACAAGAGACTCCATTAACCCAATTTATAAGTAACTAATCTATTTGCATTGGAGATATAAAATCGTTGCATTGGTATACGTGAAAGGTTGAGATATTGCAACTGTCTAAGTTGGAATTGATTCTATATGCTATAAGCTTTGTTGTGCCATATGGGCATCTTGATTAACCTAGTAATTATCTTTTCTTTTACAAACTAATGCTACAACAATTAGGGTTGCAACAACACCCTTTTTCTTTCACTCTTTACTCTCTAATCTACCACTAAAATTTACTTGTGAACCTAGATTATTGTTCTACTAGTTATTGGCTATCATTTGGACGGTTTACTTGTTGATTTATGTGGTTAGATATTTATACTATAGCACATTTTTTCTACAACCATTTGGATGTCACAAAAATTGTTGATAACATCACATAACAACCCACTAATCACCACCAAGGTCTTGCTTTAATCATTGGAAGTTTGACTAATCATTGCTAGTTTTACTTATAATATCTTGTACTAGATTTTGTATGGTTAAATTTGTAGGTATTAAGATAATTTATTGTTGATCTATATATTTCCATACTGCTACAATTTATGACAGCAAGGCTTCTTGCGTGATCCCCTTTGGTTTAAGGTTTGTATATCTATGATTTGTCTTGTTTTGGGCAGGGATGACACTATTTTGTAGGTACAAAACACTTGAGAACCATCTTCCATATACAAGACTCATTCTCAAGCCTCACACCTTCTCCAATCTTGACCTATAGGGGTGTTCTTTGATCATTCTCACACTTTTCATCTCAACCCCCCTAGGGTCATTGATATTCCCCCCTTATGGTGATTTCATCATCACTAAAGTGATGGGAGTGTTTATCTGAGGTGATCGTGGGTAGGTACTCTCGTAGTTGTCTCACCTTTGTGACTTAGGTTGGGATTTTCCCAAGCTACAATCTGTGCTATAACATTCCAATCCCTCGATTGAAAAACAAATGCATGCTTTAGGAGGAGTTCATGGAATATAAAGTTGATAAGTGATAAAATGGACCTATCTAAAAGCAAAAAGGGTCCCAGGTAAAAATAGACCTATAAGGGTTAAAAAGGAGATAAAAAAAAATGTAAATACATTAAAGAGGTGCACTAGGGTTAAGGAGGCCTTAAAAGCATGAGAGGGATATGCTAGGGTTAAGGAAGCTCTAAAGACATGAAAAAATCACCTTGGGATGTGCACCCTACTAATGGGGACACGTTTTGTGGATTTAAAATATCATTTTCTCACATTCAAACCCTAAAAGTGGTAAGCCCTAATTCAGGGTTTATCAAGGTGGAATCCTGTAATAAGAAAGACGAGTTCATTTCCAGGGCATGGTTGAGAGATATGGAATTCCCCTCAAAACACTTAGTTGAATATCTCTAGGGAAGATTGGAAGAAGGACAAGTTCAAGTTGAGTTTTTCACTTTTTTCTACTTTTCACGTGTTAATTTCATGGTTTGAAATTACCTTTACACCATGTTGGTGTAATATTTGAAGAAGAATAATTTTTCTCTAGTAAGAAGATGTTAGGGTTAAGGTTTCACCCTCCTTATATATTGTTGTGATCATTTTTCATTTAATGGATAGAATTGTAGTGATTTTCGCATGTTGAGAGATCATTGTTATCTCTTTCTTGTTCGTGGTGCATGTTATTACTTCCTTGTTTTGTAAGTGTTGTGGGGTGCATATTTGGAAGAGAACTCCTTTAATTTCTACATATCTATTGAGATCAAATCCCTCTTCCAAATTTTCCCTCCCCTTTCTATTTTCCCAACTTCTTTTTTCCATTTCTTTTCCCTCTTCTATACCTACCATCAATCCCCTTTTCTTTTCTCCCTTCTCTTTTCCCTTTCTAGTTACTATACTTAGTAGTTTTTCAAAAAACGACGGGTTCGCGGTTTGGCAGACTCGCAGGTATTCACCTCCATCCAAGTTCCCATATCATGAGTTCAACCGACTGACTTGTTATAATATACTTAACCATTCTTGCAACCACGGGTTCACGGGTTCAAGATTTTATCTTCCAAGTTCTGCAATCTCCATTTTGCACCTAAAGACCTGTGATCCACATTATGACCTTTGGACTTGTCACAGGTATCGAGCCCCTAAGTATTTCATTTCTCTTGTGTCCAAGTCTGGATGACCCCTATGCAATACTTAGCCTATTTTCGACCGTTCGCAACTGCAGGTTCACGAGTTCGTGGGTTCACAAAAGGTCCCAAATTCAAATTGCTCTCATTCGTCTCCACCATATTTGGATTTTTCCCAGTACGCATTTAGTATGGTTTAATGCTAATAAATGATCATGCAGGCTACGCAAAGATCGTCATTAATACATGAAGGGCTCAAGGGGATTTTTCATTAAATTTCATTAAAGCACAATTTGCCAAGGGTTATATTATTGTTATCTTTCCGAAATGATTCATTTCAAGTTATTATCCAGTCAAAAGAACACTCTCGTCAACTTATGGTGGCAACAACCATAGAACAGTTATGTGGCAATATTTTGAACATTTTTGGTCATGAAGACCAGAAATTTCAGTGGTCCAGTGCATACTCATATTATTCATCTCCTCATGCACAAAAATATATAATCTGGACTTCCAGAATTGCTCGCGTAGGGTGTATCCCTGAGGTAATCGACTGCAAATAATTGGTTGCATGTTGCATTGAGAAATACATACCAAGTCAGTGACTCATACAACTCCAGTATTGTTCCCCCATCTCTCTTTCACCGTAAGTGTTTCGTAAGATGTTGAAGCTCCCCGAGTGAACACTTACCTTCAAAGGAGAGGATTGAAGAGATTTTCTGAAAAAACATGACAATGGCCTGGACCTCTTGCCTGAGTATTTGGAGAATCTCGCGACTGTCCCAAAAGATATAACTAGGATTCAGGTCGACTCGTTTAAAAACCCCTTTTGAGAAATCGCTTGGTTGTTTACCAGGTTGACGGGACAAGAAAGCACTGCCACCATTTCTCACATGATTCTTTATATTTTATATTTTACAGTTAAAGAGAAAGCTATTTTCGATTGGGGAAAACTTATTTCCATTGAAATCTCCTCCCAATTGTCACATTACAAAAGGGACAAGAATTTATTTATGGCTTCTTATTGGTATTTGCGATAGCATATTGCCGTTAGATTCCAAAGTTGACTATTTATAAGAGAGTGAACTGTGAAGTTGATTCAGTCACCTTCTGGTATCAAGCATTGTGGAGACACAAGACTTCTTTGCATTTTTACAAAGTTTACAATGATTTTGTTGCAATTTTTAAGGGACCATTGTTTGGTAAAAATACCCCCAGGATATCAGACCAGGCAAATAAATTCTTGGAGAAAAAGGGGATATTAGAGAAAATGGAAAATCACAGTGTTATCGGGATCTTTTGTTCCAAGGAAAATCCCTATTTTCTTACATGCCATGTATCTGATAAAATGTTTATTATGGAAGTGGAAAGGCAATATAATTTATGGCTGCACTTTTTCCACGAAAAACAGAAAAATCAATTCATACCCTTGCCTTGGAAAATTGGATACTTTATATTCAGGAATGTAAACAAAATTGATGAGTTTGTGAATCACTTCCACAATGTAAATTTGAAGTATGTTGAAAATATAAAGGGGTTCAACCCTAAAAAATAAAATTGTGGAACATATGCTATCATTAGGATTCAACAACTCATTCATTCATACTATTTTGAGTGAAGAATAAGATAACAAGTTAGGTGCTCCTGCTCATGACAATGTTGGTGACTTGGAAACAATACTTAGTACTAATGAGTTTTACAAGCAGAAAAGAAAGGGTCCCAGTGAGAAGAGTACCCAGTCTCTAATTGTTATCCCTAAAACCACCACATCTCAGAGCAATGCTCCAATGGCCACCCAAATACAAAATTTACCATCAGTAGTTCAAGCGGCGGAGGAGAAAAGAATCCCCCTGCGGGAAAAATCAAGATCTCACACAAGCTCCCTCTGAGGAAGAATGTTGTGCAAGAAGAAGAAGACCATTAAATAGAAAATGACATCAACATCTTCTTTCTTGAAGACATGGAGTTCGAGGTGGATATCGAGAAATTTTTTCCCACAATTGATCAGTCGGGAAACATGACCCATCAAAATTCATCATTAGAGATAATTGAGAATGAGACTTTCAGTGAAGAAGAGTCATTCGCTTTCCAAAGCGTGGTCTTCGACAAGGAATCTAAGAAGTTGATTATTGAAAAAGGTGATATGAAAAATAAGAAAGGAAAATCTTGTTCAAAGGTTGACCTAAAGGATTTACAGCTTTCCCAAATTTCCAGAATTCACAGAGCAACTGAGGATGCTCTGGATGATTCCATTGGTGGTTAGAAGCAGAAAACACGAAGTTGAAAGAAAGGATCAAGGAACTAGAAGATGCCTTAATGCCTCTTCTGCTTCTTTCCAGTCCTTTGTCAATAGTCAGACCCACCACACCCGCTATTAAATTGAAAGGATCTTCAAGCCTACTTACATCAACCAAGAGCTATGTGGAAAGAAATATTATGAAAAGAATGGCATTGATCACAAAGGCATGGGAGGTTTCGAAAAACATTGTTTCTTTTGGCTCGAGGGTGCATTATTTCCATGAATATTTGCAGGTTGATCTAAAGAACAAAGAAGGTTTTTACATTGATGTTGTATTACCCTTTGGAAACAAAGTCTCTAACACAATGAAACTAAGGAGAAGAGAGGAGGATATTCCCTCCCCAAGTCAGATAAAATAATTGAACGCATGCTGGAAGGAAAAAATTAAAAATTTGAATAATATTGTTCTAGCATGCAACCAAGCTATATCAAAGAGGGAAGAATTGTTTAATAGGCTCACGGAGATAGACCTAGCCGGAAGTACTAATGAAGTACAAGACCCTAAATTAATCCTCAACTCAATGTTCCTAACAAAGAAACAGTTTGACGAACAAGTTGATATTTTTAAAGGGTTATCAATTGAAAAGTTTTATGGTATACTCGAATATAATGAAGACGACATAGACAATTGGCTAGTGGACTACTCTGTGAAGAATCAAGATATTGAAGAAGCATTAAATGGTATTTCCCTTGATTTAAGAGACTTGAAGGGCGAGTTATTCAACATCAAAATCTGACATGAGATAAACGTGGCACCAATGAAAAATTATATTGAAGAATGGTTCAAGAAATCAATTGACAAATTGATCGACGAGGGGCAAGAAACAATTGAGACGGTTCATGTAACCATTAATGAAGACAATAAAAGGACACAAACAAGCAAGTAAATACATGAGATACCATCATAGTAAGTTTATGTTGATCACATCTTTCTTTGTTTATCAGTTCCTTCATCCAGTTAATTTGCTTCTTTGACTAGAAAGGTTTAATCGAAGTCTGATAATTTCTCTTTTCTTCTTTCCAGGTCTTGTTGTTCTTTTACCACCCATCATCCTCCTTCTATAAGCTTAATTCTTGTTTATATTTTCTTTATGGTCCACGGGAGCCCCAATCCCAGTCCTTAGGACAAACACATTTTAAATTTCGAAGAATATGTAACAGACTATATATTTTTTTGAAATTTCAAAAGAGTTATTTCGGGATTAGTTTTGACTGTGATTTGTAAATCTGAGTTTTGAGTATAAAGTATTTAAGATTGATCTATGATTATCTTTATTTGAGTTGCCCATGTGTCCACTCTGTTAAATTTGTCTTATACATGCATACCATCTTCTTTTTATTTTTATGTGATAAAAAATCTTTAGTTTAACTATGATGGATGTGATGAAATTTTGTCTATCTGCTTTAAATGTATGAAGTGTTTGGATCCTAGTCATTTCTCAGGAACTTTCTTTAAAATAAAAACAAAACTTTTTCTTTCATTTTATTTTTATATTTCTTTGATTATCACAATGGACTTTTGCAAATTCCCATATTTTGAAAATTTAGAGTCCTAAGAAAATCTTAAAGAGGAGTACCACCTCTATAAAAACGCAGGGGAATTCACATCCTCATGAGGTTGTCGTTTCGGTCCTAACAGATTCAAGTGTCAACATTTTTGGTGACCATACTAGGGAATGAACTAAAATTTGGAATCTCGTTTAGCAGTTTTTGAAAAATATATGACTTTTCCCTAGGCTAATCAACCCCACCTGGAAATTGGATTGAACAATCAACGAAGCATTTTACATCAACTATACAATCTAGTAATCATGACAACTGAGACCTGAGAAGAACTAGAAAGGTCCTCGCATATATCAGTCTCTGAAGAAGAAAGAGAAATCCTCCTAAGACAGAGGAGAGACGAGTGTCAAGACTGAAGAAACCAAAGGCTAGCTAGAGTAGCACAAGGACAAGGTCGAGATTTAAGTTGGATGGATACAAGGGACCCATTACCAGAAGTAAAAGCAAGCAAATCTGTATTCTGAGAAGTGAAAATCATATTCCTGGAACCTCTTCGGATATGGCAGAAAGAAATGAACAACCACGAGAAGAACCACATGAGGAGAGACAAGGAGGTGGAAGAGATGCTGCAAGAAATCAAGAAAACCTAAGGTTTGAAAATTGAAGAAGAATAAGAGACTCCCCTTTGAATCTTCTAGGTGAGAAACATGATCTCCCTATTCTCTGTAAGGGTACCTTGAAGGAATTTTCTAGAGATGGGATAATCGATGCAAAGAGGCACCTTCACTTATTTCTTGATGTTTGTGATTTTCATCATGTTGAGTGTGAGGATGTCATGGTAAGGCTATTTCTACAAACCTTACCAGGAAGAGCGTATGAATGGTATACAACATTTCCCAGTAGATCAATTCACTCATTTAATGACCTCAAAGCCACATTTCTGACTCTATTCACCCCTCCAAATGCTTATCATACCCTTCTCACCGATTTCACCCAGATTGGTTTGAGGAAGAATGAAAGAATACGAGATTTTAATCTCAGGTTCAATAAAATCATTAGTAAAATTCCAAAAGATAAAATACTTAATGACCCAGTCATACTCGGTTTTTATAAGAATGCAATGCCCCCGAATGTGAAATATGCTATCAGAATATCCCAGATGGAAACCCTGGAGGAAGCAATGACTAAAGCCACTAAGATGGAATAAATTGTGATTGAAATGGGTGTCGACCTCGACATTATACTGGGAAAAGTACAAAGGCAACTCGAAGGATTAAGTATTGATAATCAAGGAGCCTCTAGTTCAAGAAAGAACGAAGAATTCAAGCCACCATTGGCCCATAATCAAACAAATGGAGGAGGATTTTTCAAGGGAACCATACCAGATGTGAAGGTAGACCCTGTTGTGGCACAAGAAACCAAGCAAAGAATTGAAATTGCACAAATGAATAGAACTATCAAGCAAATGCAAAATGAGATAACCAGACTAAGAAGGGGGGATAATTATGTGACAAATCCAAGAACGTTGGTCCTAGTGCAAAGAAGGAACCCTCCCCAAGAAAACAAAGCGAGGTTTGAAAATTGAAAACATGGATAATCCGCAAAGTCCAAGGGTTCCTAGGAAGCCTACTCCCAATACAGTTGTTTTGGATGATGTATATGATGAGAAAATGGTTGGGCAAGAGAACTACTATTCACCTGATGAAAGTTTCGAAACTGTACAGATGGACGAATGCGAGACGCCCGTGTATATATTTGAAGAAGGTGACAATGACCCCAACTCGCAAGAAAATGTTGCCCGGACAAGAGGATTTGTAAATAGATCCAAGAATAAAAATGATTCTTAAAAGGAAAACCAAAATGATAAAGAAAAAATGAATGAGAAAAGGGAAAATAAGAAAATGGCAGATTGTGTTGGAAGTAAGAAGGAGCACCCGATGCCAAACTCCTCTCAGATGACTTACAATGTTGTAGAAGACTTAAGTAAATTAAGGATAACTCTTCCTTTTATTGAAGTAGTGAAGATTCCCCAACAAAGGGAAAACATTATGAGATTATTGGATCATCCATCTAAAAAAGCAGAAGTTGTTGTCACAAGTCCGAAACAAAGCCAGAACAAATCAACTGCTAAGCTGAGAGGTAAAATTCCTCCCTTTTATATTTTAATTGAAAATCATGATGTTTCACTTCATAATTGTTTAGTTGATACGGGCGCGACCAATAATATTATACCACTAGCGATCATGGAGGCATTGGGCATGAGTTTTACTAAATATTACGATATTGGTGAAATTATATATGCAATTGATTCTAGACAAGTGCCAACTTATGGAGAAATCAAGGACTTTTATGCTGGGATCATAACGGCTCCCCATGTTATCACAGTTTTCAATATCATTGTGGTAGAACTTCCTCCCGCATATGGAGTTGTGTTGGGAAGAGATTGATCATCCATGATCAGGGGATATATAATGAAGGATGGAAGTTGCATGATGTTGCCAGGCAAAGAAGGAATAATGATTAAGGTGCCCCATGAACTGAGGAAACCCTTCTCTTTAAAAAAGAAGGATAATGAATTAATGGAAGATTATATAGATGTTGGGATTGGAAATTATGCTATCCTAGATATGGAACACATTGAAATACTAGAGAAAATTCAAGACATAGAGGATCAAGAACATTCGTTTGAAGGTTATTGGAGGATGTCATTCAATGGAGCTTGTTCAATTTCTGGGAGTGGAGTTGGAATTGTCCTTGTAAGTCCATGAAAGATTATGCATCTGCATGCTATCAAACTTGAATTTGCATGTACTAATAATGAATCAAAATATGAATCTTTGATTCGGGGGATGATTCTTGCACAAGAAATGAAGATAGAACATCTAATTGTGATTGGCGACTCCGAGTTGGTAATTAATCAAGTCATCCAGAGGTATAAAATCAATAAGGAAAGACTCAAGTTATATTTCAAAAGAGTTAACGAATTGATGGAATCTTTCAGATCTTTCAACATTTCTTTCATTCCAAGGGACAAGAATCAGAAGGAAGATTCATTGGCCTTGGCAGCATCATTGTCAAACCCAGATAATATACAAAGCAAAACGTATTTTCAAGTATAAAGAGTATTAAGACCCTTTGTACCCGATAACCTAGAATATTTGCAAGTGTTTGAGAATGATGAACAGTTGGATTTTTTTTTGAACAATGATGATGATGAAGACAATCACATATATGTTGTCTCGAAAGATTGTATTCAATCCAAGTCTCTTTTTATGGAAGATGAGCATGCTAAGAATCTCCTGGAAGAAATTTCACTTTGAAAGGTTCAAGAAACAAGAAAGATCAATATTGGAACTGACAGTTCCCCAAAAATATGTCAACTTGGGAGTTGATTGCACCATTGAATAGGTTGATCAATATGTTGTATTGTTTAAAGAATATCTTGATGTGTTCGCATGGACCTATGATGATTTGAAAGCTTATGACAAAACAATATTTCAACATATCATTCCTTTGAGAGAAGAAGCAAAGTCGATCAAGAAAAAAATAAGGATGATGAACCCCAAATTGAAACCTCTAGTAAAGGTTGAATTGGAGAAATCAAAGAAGGATGGAATAATATATCCCATTAGACACTATGGTTGGCTTTCAAACCCTGTGATAGTAAGAAAGAAGACCGGGGAAATTCGAATGTGTGTGGATTTCAGGGATCTTTACAAAGCAAGTGTAAATGATAACTATCCTTTACCTAACATGGAGTTTCTTCTCCAGCAAGTCACAGGATCAACTTGTATGTCCATGTTGGATGGTTTTTCTAGATATAATCAATTCTTGGTTGCTGAGGAAGACAGAGCAAAGACAACATTCATAACACCCTGGGAGACATATGCATATGCTAGGATGCCCTTTGGTTTGAAGAATGAAGGAGCCACATTTCAAAGGGCCATGGATCATGCTTTCAATGGGTTGATAGGGAAATTCATGGCGAACTATCAAGATGACTTGATAGTACATTAAAAAACAAGGGGTGATCACATTAATTGCTTAAGGAAAGTTTTTGACAGATGCATATTATATGGTGTTTCACTAAATCCAAAGAAATATTTATTTGCTATAACTCAAGGAACACTATTGGTTCATATTGTGTGCAAAGAAGGGATTTACATAGATCCATAAATAATTAAAGCTACAAATGAACTCCACCCCCCATCATCTAAGAAAGGAGTTCAATTGTTTTTTGGCAAGATCAAATTTGGGCGAAGATTTGTTCCTGACTATGCAAGCATTGTGAAGCTGATCAATTTGTTGTTGAAAAAGGACCAAAGGTTTGAATGGACAATAGATACACAAGAAGCTTTCAATAATACCAAAAGAGCGATCACCATAGCTCTAGTCCTCATTAGCCCATATTTTCAAAGGGATTTCATCATCTATTTGTTCACTACAGAAACAATTGTTGCATCTGTCCTTACTCAGAGGAATACCAAAGGTGAAGAACTCCCAATCAGTTTCATGAGCAAAAGCCTTCATGATTATGAATTGAGGTATTTAGAACTGGAAAAGCAAGCCTTGGCTCTTGTGTAAGCGGTGGCGTACTTTTAGACGTACATACTAAATTCTCATGTCATTTCTTATGTTCCATCTTCACCAGTGAATATGCTTTTGGATCAACAATTGAGAGAAGGAAAATGGGCTAACTGGCTAGCGAAGATCCAAGAATATGATATTGAGATTAAACCTTTAAAGGTTGTCAAAGGACAAGGTTTATGTAAGCTCATTGCAAATAGCGATTCTATGGATGCAATGATTTCAATTTTAGTAGGAGAACCATTGGCCGATTCAGAATGGTATGGAGACATTGTATTCTACTTGAGGTCCGAGCAGTTTCCAGTTACCATGAACCCTAAGGAGTGAAGAACATTGAAGATGAAGTCAAATCAATGTGTTGATTGATGATATATTGTTCAAAAGGAACTATGATGGTGTATTAATAAGATATGTTGATGAAAACAAAGCCCAAGAACTAATGAAGGAATTCCATGAAGGAATATGTGGTGGACATTTTGCACCTACGACCACCGCCCATAAGATAATAAGGGCTGGATTTTATTGGCCATCAATTTTTAGAGACTCATATGCCATAATAAGGAAGTGTGTATCTTGCTAGCAATTTTCAGGGAAAATGAAGAAATCTACGATGTCGTTACAACCTATAATTGTAGAACAACCATTCTCCCAATGGGAACTTGATTTTGTTGGGCCAATAAATCCAAAGTCAAGTCAAGCAAGGGACACATGTAGATTCTCACCGCTACAGATTATTTTACGAAGTGGCTAGAAACAGTGGCATTAAAGAAGGTTGATTCTGAAGAATTAATTAAGTTCCTCAAAGACAATATTTTGTCAAGATTCGGTGTCCCAAACAAATTTATCACAGATAATAGTTCGATTTTCATTGGTTTAAAATTTACAGAATTATGTGGAGAATATGGAATTTTTATGGGGCAATCATCAAACTATTATCCGCAAGGAAATGGTCTTGCAGAATCCACAAATAAGACACTCATTCAGATTTTGAAGAAAACTATTGACAAGAACCAAAGGAATTGGCACTTAAAGTTGACTAATGCGTTGTGGGTGAGCATAACGACTCCAAAAGATAGCACTGGGATGTCTCCATATACATTGGCTTATGGGAAAGAAGAAAAAATGCCAATCAACCTCGAACTTAATGCTTTGACTTTTGTGGTTAATATAGAAGATGCAGAAGACAGTTCACCTATCCAAAGGAGGATCAATCAGTTGTTGAAATTGGAGGAAGAACGAAGTAAATCCCCAAATAGAAATTTTCAGAGACAACAAAGTATCAAAAGATATTTTGATTAGAATGCGACTGTAAAAAAATTTCAGAAGAGAGAACTAGTGTAACTCTGGAACAAAGCCAAGGAGAAGCCATCGATGCATACAAAGTTCAAAGTACTCTGGATTGGACTATACATCGTTGATAAGATCCTGGGTTTTAATTCTTATATGCTCAAATACATGAAGGGTAAAAGATTAATGTTGCCTATCAACGTGCAACATTTGAAAGGTTTCTTCACCTAAAACTTTCTCATTTTCCTTGTACATAAATTTTACTTTTCAGTTTGTATATTCTTACCTTTGACTCCATATCCCAATGGATGGAAGCACCTGGTCATAAATATTTTGGATTCTTGACAAACCTCATGGGGTTATCATCCCATAGTTGGAGCCAGTTGTTGAGATCAATTCCTGCTTCCGAATTTTCCCTCCCCTTTATATTTTCCCAAGTTCTTTTATCCATTTCTTTTCACTCTTCTATACCTACCCTTATTCCCCTTTTCTTTTCTCCCTTCTCTTTTCTCTTTCTAGTTACTATACTTAGTTGTTTTTAAAAACATGACGGGTTTGCGAGTCTTCACCTCCATCCATGTTC
>ML822152.1:54728-72734 GCA_009831015.1 Picea engelmannii | reverse complement strand
GAGCTTCCACAGCTCAAATCTTTTCCCATTAAACTTCTCGATCTCCATCTTCGAATTGCTTGCTATTTCTTTTCACCTGAAAAACAATACCGCAGATCTCCCACTGTAACAAGGCTTATCACAGTCCCGAGCCAAACCCTTGACGACAAAGGTGTCCCCCTGAAGCCATTAAAGCTCTGATACCAAATGTAAATTCTAACCTTGTACAATATCTACTGCAAACTGATATTCAGAAAAGAACAGAAAAGATACAATGGCAAATACAAACATTACACAGAGATTTTTCACCTGGAAACCCAAACCGGGAAAACCAGCATATATTATATTCATACATTGTGTTACATTGTTTACAATACAATATACATATAGGAGCTAGCGGAATCCAAAACCCTAACCCAATGACCTGGATTAGTCCAAAACCATAATTCCTTAACCGGAAATAGAAAACCATCGGCAAAAAACCATGTGTCGAAAAACCACCTAAATATCATGTGGTCCCAGAAATATGTCGTCCCGGTGCGAAAAAAAATTTCGGGGCCGCTACCCCCAAACCCCCGCGTGGGGGGCTCCACCCCCCTACGCGCCCAGTGTAGACGCTCAGACACTACTACTCGTGCAAAGAATATAACACATACCCAACACTATTGAGAGAGCCAACTACATTGCTTGCAATATATGGTGAGCGAGAGAGAGAGAGAGAGAGAGAGTCAAATTCTTTGTTGGTAATGTATTGTGAGCGAGAGAGAACCAATTGTGTTTCTTACAATGTATGGCATTGGAAAGATCTATTGTTGTGCACTAGTTTTAATACCACTAGCTAGAGTGTGCATATCGATTTAGCTTGCGTATACCATTAATCTATGGGTGTAGTGGTTCCTCATGGGTGCAGTGGTGAAAGAGTGTGTATGTTTCCCATACCTTGGTTAGGTTAATGGATGCAACCCATAACCATTTCTCAGCTACCCATAACTGAGTTGTATTTCCAAGTGCCTAAGAATCATGTCATCATATTCCACATTGTTGTTGTAGTTGAACTTGTTGATGTTACTATAGTCAAGGTTGTTGTAGTTGAGCTTGTTGATGTTACTATAGTCAAGGTTGTTGTAGTTGAGAATGTCGATTCAATTGATGGTGACATGCTCGAGGTTTTTTCCATGGAGTTTGTTGAGTCGGGGCCACTTGATAATACAATGTCATGGTTGAGTCTATATTGGCATTACACATTTTTGAGATTATGTTGATTGTATTGTAGGTTTTTGGAGATACCATTGAAATGAAGGATGTTGATGTGACTTGTGATGTTCATATGCATGTTGGTTCTACTACTTTGCTATAGAACAAACCAACTAGGTTTTTACCCAAAAATTTCAAAACCTTGTCCAAGGAATATGGGAACCAAAAAGGGTTCACAGAGTCAAAAAAGGGGACAATGGTGGGGAGGGCCTATGACTCTTGCAGTTAGTCTTATGAGGGGACCATTAACAGGCCCAAAGAAAACCTTAGATTGTTCCTTCTTAACTTAATAACAATAATATACCAAGAAATATTTTGGGCCCATTTAGGGCCCATATGAAATATTTCCTTCCTACAATTGTAACTTAGGTTTATATTTTTGTAATGTAATCTAGGATTATTTACTGTAAACATAGGTATTTTCATATCCATGCCGTGTTGCTCCACTACCTATGAGCACCCATAGACCTAACAGAATCACCCCAACACCATAGGAATTACTTATTGCTAATGAGCATCCATAGTCTTGGTGGATATATTTACATGTCCCTGTGATTAGTTGAATTTTCATTCATATTCATTTACCAATAAATATTTCTTTATCATACACTTGATGGAGGGGAAATGACCATTTACAAGTAGGTGTGTATGATGTTTGGTTTTAGTGATAATTTTATCGATTGACCATGCCTGAGTGATAATAATATCCCCTTAAGTTATGTATCCCTAAATGTTCAACTTGTCACCTTTCGTTATGGTTCATTGATTTTATCATGAGTGGATGGAACATTGGCCATATCCAATCATAACACTTAATCATAACAAGATTTATAATCATACCAATAATCATAGCAAGGTATCCAATCATAGAAATAATAATAACAAGGTATGCAATCATATCAATAATCATGATCATACCAAGGTATCTACCACATATATACATCTTCAATAAATATAATATGAAACCATTCAATGGCAAGGTGTCCAATACAAGTGCATACATATCATTAAATATCTCTTTAATATGGAATCCACATATGTATGCATCATATGAGGGTTAATCATATATATGCATCATATGAGGGTCAAATGGCATGCATGTCAAGTGGCATGCAAGCATAAACAAGTGTCATGCATGCATAACAAGTGGCATGAATATCATGCATGGCATGCATACATGTATAGTTATAGGATGATTTGGCATGGCATTAATTTCCAAGTCACCTAGGCGAGTTGGAGTTCCAATTCAACATGCTAACTCTGTTCAAGTCGAAGTTTCAAATTTAGTTCAATTAATTTCAGTTCAGTTCTAACTAAGTCACTGCTTCAGTTCTAATTCGGGATTAAAGAGTTAAGGTCTGTTGTGGATACATGCAACACCTTGGGATATTTTAAGCCACTATTCGGCTCCTTTAAGTAAGCAATCAACCCTCATTTTAAATAACTATATACAGGTTGCATATGAGTGAGAGGAAGCAGGTGAATATCAGTCCATAACTAGGGTGTATATCAATACTCTTACTGGGTGCATATCAGTCCACAATAGAGGCACATATCAGTCCACAATAGAGGCACATATCAGTCTAGGACAACACTTATATCAGCCCATATATAATCATAAATATCAGTCCGAGACATAGGCGAATGAACAGGTGTAACAACACCTGTAAAAGTAGCGTGTATCAACCATATACCAGGTGTAACAGCAACGTGCATCAACCATATAACAGGTGTAATAGCAGTGTGTAACAGCCAGAAGGTGCATATATCATACATGTAGAAACATCGAATATCAGTGATAAAAAGGTTGTTGTGACAATCTATCAAAGGTGCCTACAACATAGTTTTAATTAGCAAGAAGTAAGTCTGGGTTGAGTCATTGGAAAGCTCTTTAAGAGCACAGTTTCATGGTGGAAATGTTGTAAGTGGTCAATCATTATATTTGCAATAAAGGAAGATTTTTTTGTTGGGGTTTTTCTCCCTATATAGGGTTTCCCCGGGGTACTTGTGGTGTTAATATGGATGTTGGTTATTCTCTATGGTTTACATTTTTCATTTTTGATTATGCATCGTGAATCTAACTTAAAAGTACAGTCAGATTTAAAAGAGCGGTAAGCACTGAAATGCTTATTGCTCACAAAGTGGCACTGACATGTTGCAGTTGAAGATGGATTTTGGAGAAATAGTGAGGGTGAATATCCTATTTGTTAATGGAAGATGATAATAAAGTTTTGATAAACATCTATGGGTTGGTGTAGTAACCATGCTTTCTCAAGACTACATGAATCTATTCAAAAGAGTTCATTATGAGAGTATAGTGTATGGTTTAATAAAATATATTTTGGTGAGAGAGCCAACTACATTGCTTGCAATGTATGGTGAGAGAGCCAAATACATTGCTTGCAATGTATGGTGAGAGAGAGAGAGAGAGAGAGAGAGAGAGAGAGAGAGAGCCGATTTCTTTGTTGGTAATGTATTGTGAGTGAGAGAGAACCAATTGTGTTGTTTACAATGTATAACATTGGCAAGAGTTATTGTTGTGCACTAGTGTTAATACCACTAGCTAGAGTGTGCATATCGATTTAGCTTCCTTATACCACTGATATATGGGTGTAGTGGTTCCTCATGCATGTAGTGGCTAAAGAGTGTGTATGTTTCCCATACCTTGATTAGGTTAATGGTTGTGACCCATAACCATTTCTCAGTTTCCCATAACTGAGTTGTATTTCCAAGTGCCTAAGAAGCATGGCATCTTGTTCCACATTGTTGTTGTAGTTGAGCTTGTTGATGCTACTATATTTAAGTTTGTTGTAGTTGAGAATGTCGATTCAATTGATGATGATATGCTCTAGGTTGTTTCCATGAATTTTGTTGAGTCAGGGCCACTTGATAATACAATGTTATGGTTGAGTCTATATTGGCATTGCACATTGTTGAGATTATGTTGCTTGTATTGTAGGTTTTTGGAGATATCGTAGAAATGAAGGATGTTGTTGTGACTTGTGTTGTTCATATGCATGTTGGTTCAACTACTTTGTTGTAGAACCGACCAACGAGGTTTTTACCCGAAAATTTCAAAACCTTGTCCAAGGAAGATGGGGACCAAAAAGGGTTCACGGAGTTAGAAAAGGGGACAATGCGGGGGAGGGCCTACGACTCTCGCATTTAGTCTTATGAGGGGGCCATTAACAGGCCCAAATAAAACCTTAGACTATTCCTTCTTAACTTAATAACAATAATATACCAAGCAATATTTTGGGCCCATATTAAATATTTCCTTCCTGCAATTGTAACTTAGGTTTATATTTTTGTAATGTAATTCAAGATTCTTTACTGTAAACTTAGGTATTTTCATATCCATGTCATGTTGCTCCACTACCTATGAGCACCCATAGCCCTGACGAAATCACCCCAACACCATAGGAATTACTCCATTGCTAATGAGCATCCATAGTCTTGGTGGATATATTTATATGTCCCTATGATTAGTTGAATTTCCATTCCTAATCATTTACCAATAAATATTCATTTATCAAACACTTGATGGGGTAAAAAATGACCCTTTACAAGTAGGTGGGTATGATGTTTGTTTTTAGTAATAAATTTATTGATTGACCAGGCCTAAGTGATAATAATATCCCCTTAAGTTATTGTCAGAGGAAGATTTGCCTCACCCTATGCAATCTTGCAGAGAGGGCCTTCTTCCATTCCCCCGTGTAGACTTACTTTCCCTGATTGATAAATCCAGAGACAAAACAAATATTTTTCCACTTGTACGCACCTTGCAAGCTATACAACAAGTGTATACGCTAGCTACTCCACTACAGCCCGCGTACATCGGGATTTGTGCTAGAAAATCAAAATTAAATGTTGGGTTTCCATGTCACGACAAGAGATATTTGATCCTTGGCCTTCCATATACTAGAAATGTTCTGACTCGGCCCTTGAGTTGCATTTTTAAGGCTATAAAGAAGTCAATTCCGAGATATGGAAAAGGAGAGAGAATTCAACTTTGAGAACAAAGTTACTCTGGAGAAATTATTTACTTCATATTGAGTTTGCATCCCTTTGTCATTTAATTCTAAACATGGTGTTCAGACCCCAAGCTCTTCCCTTATTGACGAAGAACCTCTTTGTCTCATTTATATGAGCTTGCCTTTGGTGGAGGATTGAAGTGGTGGAGGCCCAGTTGGAAGGAACTCAGTTTCTTGGTTCTGAACCGTGCCGACACGGAAGTCTGTAATATTTTCACTTATGTTGATCATTTATTAATACAAATACTCCTTTCTCATCCAATTGATATCTTGAAAATATATGTATTATGATCCATGGGCATGTTTGTTTTGTATATTAATGAATTATGCTATCTAATGTGCTAACCTTTTATATTATCACTATATGCTTGCTCTGCTTGTTTGTTGAGAACTTATTGCAAGTATAAATCTTTGGGTCGAAGTGCTCAACAATGGACATCATCAAATGTTTGGACGAGGTAAGCCTCATTTCTCATTCATAAACATGTGGCTTTACACCCCGTGGACTCCCAAATGAGTTTAGTTTAAGCTCTTTTCTGACTCGTCTAAAAATTGAAAAGATTGTCGAGTGATTTGTCCCTTTCACACTCGTTAAATTAGATTTGAAATATCATGAGTCTTAGTTAATCTCTTTTTTGAATCCTTACCAAAAAGTGAAAAGATCGTTAAGTGAACTTGTATTTTTCACACTCGTAAATTGGTTTTGAAAAGATGTCTATTTGACACAATTTTATCCCTTTTTCACACCAAGTAGACTAAAAGATATAAAAAAGGACTTTTTTGGCATTAATTTGTGATTGCATCTCATGCCCTTGCTTGCAATATTGAGCCTATAAACGGTTCTCGCTTTACGTTATAAACCGTTTGCCTCAGCAGTTTTTGCATCCTCAACCAAGCAGAGCCTTGTTTATATCCTACGCAATTTGACACCCTATACCTAGGAGGGAACATTCCCCAGAGTGTCCATATCCCACATGCACTTCCCTGCATTGAGCATAGGTACCTTCCACTGCTAGAACTAGTTTTTCTTACTTGCGACACTTGTTTCCTCCTCTGTATCATAGCATTCGTTTGTTATGAAAAAACAAAAAAAAACGGGCGGGAAGGGAGTATTATCTTATATCGGCAGCAGTTGTGTCACCTTTTAACAGAGAACAAAGTTATTTGAGTCCATTCATCATAATTTTGGTTTTAGCATGACCTTAGGAAGCTGAGTTCATTAAAAAGTCTTCTTTACCGACTGGTTACTCTTCTAGTCCCTACAAAGAACTTCATTGATGCCTCATGCATCTCATGATTTTATCAATGGGTCTATGCTGCCAGATTCCACCATAGTCTCATGCTCTTGTTGAAAGGAAGTCTATCAACCTGTGTCGTCCACTCCTCAGAACTCTTGACTTTGTATGTCGGTCATACCCTCAGTTTGTCTCAGAATCACATGATACTTTAGTCCTATCATGCACCCTAGCCCTCCTTTCATCATTGGAAGGTAACCTTGAACCCAGCAGTCAACTTTTCATCATTGGTCGTTGACTGGGTAGTTTCCCTTGTGTTTGACAGTAAGACATCTATTCACACATCGGGATACGTGCAGTGTCTTGGATGCCATTAGCCTTATTGGTGGTTTCCTCGCCTTTTTCAGCAGTTTTCATCATTGGTTGCTATTCAGAGGGTCTTTTTCATGTACCATTTGCACTTGGCATACGTGAAAGACGCATAGGGTCATTGGTTCATGAACTTGTTCTTCGTTCGATTCCCACCAAATCATGAAGCTATTGCTTTTTACCTCATGTTGACTAATGAGAGATTCCTTAATGATCTCCTTTCAGTGGGTATCTTTCCATCGACATCAGCCCATTTATTCTGGAAACGGTACCTAGAGTCTTATGAGTACCTTGAGGCTTGCAATCATCAATGGCAAGCGCTCTCTCCATCGACAGTTGGGAATACATCAATGTCTCATGATCGATGGATTCTTCAGGTGTTCGACACTGACTCCTCTATTCACACTTGTAAGAATGTACTCGGTGCCTTGATACCTACTTTAATTATCGGTAGGTTGTCTCGCGTTTGTTAATAGTATACATCAATGACCTGTAATCAAACGATGTCTCATCGTGTTCGAACTCAACTCATTTATTCACATGATGTAGACTTACACATTTGGAGGATTGTGTAGAAGACTTGAAGACATAACTATGTGGTCGCATCTTTCCTGAGTTGTTGCTTCCTTTTCATTGGACCAATACCTATATGACTTCAATGATCATGGGATATCATATTGTACTCCATGGTATACAGATATCTTCAGATTGGTTTTGAGACTAGTTCTACTGGGCCTTGTTCATGACCATGACAACTATTGGCATGTAACCACATTTGTATTTGCCTATTCATGGCCATAGACACTTATTTGGTATATTTTCACATGGATCTGCAATGTATTTTTGGAAGCCATATATGCAAAGTCAGTAAAAAATGTAATGAGTGATCGATTTCATCCAGCTGGTTCTCTACCACTCCACTCCTGGGTTATTTATAATGTATTTCGGCCATCGTAGATACTCCTCTGACCTCACACATTTGGGGGCATCTGTTAGAGCAAGATTTGCCTCACCCTATGCAATCTTGCAGAAAGGGACTTATTCCATTCCCCCATGCAGACTTACTTTCCCTGATTGATAAATCTAGAGACAAAATAAATATTTTTCTACTTGTACGCACCTTGCAAGCTATACAGTAAGCATATACATTGGCTTCTCCACTACAGCCCGCATACATCGAGATTTGTGCCAGAAAATCAAAATTAAATGTCGGGTTTCCATGTCACGATAGGAGATCTCTGATCCTTGGCCTTCCATATACTGGAAATGTTCTGACTCGGCCCTTCAGTTTCATTTTGAAGGCTATAAAGAAACCAATTCTGAGCTATGGAAGAGGAGAGAGAATTCAACTTTGAGAGCAAAGTTACTCTAGAGAAATTATTTACTTCATATTGAGTCTACGTCCCTTTGTCCTTTAAGTCTGAACACAGTGTTCAGCCCCCAAGCTCTTCCCTTATTGATGGAGAACCTCTTTGTCTCCCTTATATGAGCTTGCCTTTGGTTGAGGATTGAAGTGGTGGAGGCCCAATTGGAAGGAACTTGGTTTCTTGGTTTCGAACTGTGTCGACATGGAAGTCTGTAATATTTTCACTTTTGCTGATCATTTATTAATAGAAATATTGATCTGGATTTATGTAGGAACACAATGAAATACAGAAATACACATAAACGCAGATATGCAGTGGAAATAAGACTTCATTTCATTAATAAAAAATGACTGAAATATGATTACAAACAGAATGGAAATAAACTAGCTAGGGTGTTGGTAGCTTATCTCTGAGAAGAGATGTGGCAGCTACTAGCCTCTGAATTGTGTTACAATGAGGGTCGAAGGCCTATTATTATTGAGAAACAATGGAAAACCCTAAACATCCAAATACCTAACCCTAGGAGATGAAACGCCAAGACTATGGGCCCCGTTTGGGTAAGTTGGTACACCAACTTCCCGGGGACGTAACTTTGGCATACGATCTTTGTTTGACGTGTTCCATACCTCATTAGAAAGATCTATCCGAAGAATACAACTTTTGGGTGAGAAACATTGGTCTAAGATCCATGTTGCTCCCCGTTTTCCCAAAAAAACATCATTTAAGGCCTCAAAACGGCTCCGGAAGTTCAGGACCCGAAAAAACTACTGAAAATAGTAAACTGTGCGGAAACTGAAAAATTGAAAGAAGAAATGGTGGGGGTACAAGTGGAATAGGTGGGTGGCCACCAATATCCACCTGGATCATTCCTCCCCCCTTAGGAAGCAATGGTCCCCATTGCGTTGAGTTCCTCCATGAGATGAGGAAACTTTTGTTGAACTTGGTCCCTGGTGAGCCACTTGCCTTGGTGAAGGAGTTGGCCTGCTTTGACAACTCGATATAGAGGTATCCTTTGTTGTCAGGTGTGCTTGATCTATGTATCCATGATATGATCAGTTCTGGCTTGTTCCATGAAGTCTAGATTTAACTTTATTGGTGTGAGTTGTTGTGTCATGTCGGATGTGTCTAGTAGAGGTGGAAAGTAAGGCCGAAGGTGGTCCACATTGAACACTGGGTGCAGACCAAGGAATGGTGGAATGTTGAGCTCAAAGGCATTTTCCCCTATAGCCTTGGTGAGGTTGTACAGCCCATATCGAAGTGGATGAAGCTTGTGGTGGGGTCCAGTGAGGTGCTCCTTTTGCAAATGCAGCCACACTTGGTCGCCCACCTGGAAGTTGTGTGGCACCCGATGTTGATCATGTCGCTGCTTGTACTTAGCATTGGCTTTGTCCAAGATGTCATGAACTTATTGGTGGATGTGTTGAATGTTCTCAATGAATTTTTTTGCCTTGTCAACCTCAGACTGGACATGAGTTGAATCTTCCTGAGTAGCCACAAATGGCATGGCTATGTCAATGGGACATAGTGGCTAGAATCCCAAGCCCACTTGAAAGGGACTGTGGCTGGTTGAGCTATGGAGAGCTTGGTTGTAGTTGTGTTGTACATAGGGAAGGCTCTCATCCCATGTGCGTGGATGCTTTGAATTGTACATGCGTAGAATGTGTACGATCATCCGGTTGATGACCTTTGTCTAGCCATCAATTTGTGGATGGAAAGCTATGGACTTGGTGAGCTTCGTGTCCAGCATCGACCAGAGGCTGGACCAAAATGTACTGAGGAACCTGCTATCCCGATATGAGATGATAGACTATGGGATCCCAAAGTGTACCCACACTCATTCAAAGAAGAGTTTGACAGTGGCTTCTGCTGTGATATTCTTCTTGCAGGCCATCATAATGGACATCTTCGAGAATCGGTCAACGACCACAAAAACACAGTCATTTCCATGCTTAGTAGAAGGAAGGCCCGACATGTAATCCATAGAGATGGATTCCCAAGGTTGACTGGGGGTAGGAAGCGGAGTATAGAGGCCTTGCTTCTTTATGGTTAGTTTGGTAATGGCACAAGCAGTGCAGGACTTGACGTACTTCCCGACATCCTATCGAAGGTTCGGCCAATAGAAATACTTTTGCAGTACTGCCACGGTTTTCTCGACACCAAAATGCCCAGCGACCCGGCTGTAGTGCACCTCCCAAATCATCTTGGCACGCTCGCTTGAAGGAACACAAAGGTGTCTCAGGTGACAAAGAAAGGCATCTTGGAGGTGAAAATTGGGAACTTTCTTACCCTCCAAGAGTGTAATGTATGTGTGGTTGAATTCTGGATCACTTGTGTAGAGAAGCGGCCAATCGAAAGTCTCCTTCCCACAAGAGTTGAGCACAGTGGTTAGCGCCACGATGGGTGGTCGACTGAGGAAGTCTGCAACATTATCGGTGTTGCCTTTCTTGTACTTAATGTTCAAATGAAATTGTTGCAGGTATGTGGATCACTTTTGATGGCGATCATTCTACAACTTCCCTTGTGTCTATATGAACTGCAGGGGTCAGTGGTCTATGTGGATGACCGTTTCCTTTCCCAAAATGTAATGCTTCCATTGCCGGCAAGCCTGCACAATGGAATACATTTATTTGTCATAAGTGGGATACTTCTGGACTGTGTCAGAAAGTGTCTCACTGTGATATTCCATTGGATGCCCATGTTGAGTAAGGACTACCCCAATAGAATAGTCAGAGGCATCTGTCTTGATCTCAAATGGTTGTTGCAAGTATGGTAATGTGAACACTGGTGCAGAGCATAGGTGATGCTTCAACTCCCCGAATGCCTTATGTTGAGATTCAGACCAAAAGAATTTTTCTTTAGCTCCTCCCTTGGTGACTTGACTCAAGGGCCAAGTGATATGAGAGAATCCCAATACAAACCTGCGGTAGAAATTGGCGAGACCTAAAAAGATGCGGAGCTCTGTTAGGGTGGTTGGGGTTGGCCAATCCCAAATGACTTGGATCTTTGCTGGATCCACATGCACCCCCCACTCATCAATAATGTATCCCAGATACTGAACCTAGGTCATGCCAAAAGTGCATTTCTCCAAATTGGCACACAACTTGTGTTGCCGCAATTTTTGGAGGATCTGTCAGATGTGGTGGAGGTGCTCTTCCCAAGTCTGGCTGAAGATCAGAATGTCATCCAAGTACACCACTACAAATGAGTTTGTGAATGTCCGCAGGATGTCATCCATTAGCCTCATGAAGGTTGCAGGGGTATTCGTTAACCCGAAAGGCATGACCAACCATTCGAAAAGGCCCTCCTTGGATTTGAAGGCAGTCTTCCACACATCAGAGGGTTTTATTGGTACCTGGTGATACCCAGACTTCAAGTCAATCTTGCTGAAATATTTTTCCCCCTTGAGTTGGTTCAAAAGGTCATCAATCTGTGGGATCAGGTACCTATTCTAGGCAGTGATCTTGTTCAGTTCCCGATAGTCAATGCAGAGTCTCCAAGTCCCATCCTTCTTCTACACCAACACAATCGGGCTCCCACAGGGTGATGAACTCGATTGGATGTGACCTTTCTACAATAACTCCTAAATCTGCCTCTTGATTTCCTCATTCTCTGGAATAGAGCGCCGATATATGGGTCCATTGGGTAGCGGTGCACCTGGGGTCAGATCGACGGGGTGCTTGACCTGGCAGTGTAGAGGCACCCCTGCGGGGGAGGTGAAGATGTCCTCGTACTCCTCCATGACCTTATCCATCTATTGTTTTCGTGCAGCGGGGCCCTTTCTGGAGGTCATGGCCACAGTCTTCCTCTTTCCCTGAGGGTGGATCATCAGGAAAACAAATTTCCTGGTTTTGGAAATGAGCTTACTGCATTGTTTTGCAGTAACCAAAGAGATGGTGGTAAGTGGTGCTATCTCCAGTATCCTGTACAACTTATTGCCCAAAGTGATAATAACAGCACGAGCCCTGGACTCATACACAGCATGTCACTTCCACAAGTACGGTTGGCCTAATAATACATCAGAAACATCAAGAGGAGCAATGTCACATAATACCTCATACGTGAAGGGCTTAATGTTGTAGGGGAGGTGACATTGTTGGCTGACGCAGAGGTCCCATCCTTGGTGCAACCACTCGATGGTGTATGGTTGTGGGTGTGTTGTGGTTGGCAAGCCCAATCGCTTCACAACATCTACCGAGATAAGGTTCTTCTAGCTCCCATTGTCGACAATGAACTGCAATGGGGAACCCTTTACCCACATCTTGGAATGGAAGAGACGCTCTTCCTCCTCTAGATCTTCTGGTTCCTCCTTTTGGATCTTCGTGGTGGCAACGGTGGCATTGGGCTCTGCATCGATAATCTGCTTCCCCCTATCACTCCCCTTGTCGGGTTCTAATTCATAGTCAGAGCATGCATCCAATTCAGAAGCCTTCAACTCGGCTACCAGTGACTGCTTGGCCCCACACTCACTTGTGTTGTGAGTGGAGATCTTATGGAACTCACACAACTTCCCCATGTCCTTTTTTGGCTTCGTGGTGTTGTTCTTTGATTGTGTCTTTGGAGGGTTGTCCTGGGCTGCCCCGCCTTGGCTTGGTCCTTTGTTATGTGGTTTGGGGGTACCTTTCCCTTGCTTCTGATTCGCAGACCCAAAGTCTCGCTTCTTCTGTTTGAACTTCTGCTCAATCTTGGCAGCATATTGGTATGCCACACCAAGTGAGGAGATGTTGAGGAACTCCATTTCCTCTTGAATGTATCTATGCAGACAAATGTGGTACTTTAACACCAAATGTTTCTCTGAATCTTTGATACCCAACTTTGTGCGTAGGGTATGAAACTGATTCGTCATCTCATGCACATCTTGGTCCCTTTGCTGCCACACCATAGTCCATTGTATGTATTTGTCCTCATAGCTCCCCACAGGATAATATTGTTCCTTGATGGCGTCTCGGAAAGAATTCCAAGTGGGTGTGGCTGAGAACAGAGAGGGTTCCCCCTCACCCTATTGCTCCGAGTAGGTTTGCCACAAGTCCTTGACATCGAGGGCGGCTTTGAGGAGTGTAAAAACAATCCTTTCTAGGTCGAAAAATTCATGAACCGAGAAATATCCTTCTAACATATTCAACCATCTATCTACGGCATTCACATCTATTTGGCCCTCAAATATGGGAATGTCAAAGTTTACTTGTACCTTAAAAGGAGTGGCGCCTCCAGAGTGGCTGTTGGATGTTGATGCACCGCCAGTGGGAATCCGTTGAAGAATCTGGGCAAAGTTGTCCATCATTGCATTCATTTGTTTCTCGAGGGCCTCCTCAAGCAACATTTTGATAGGATCTCCTGCTCCCTCATCTTTCTTTTCTTCCCACATGGGCGGTCGTCGGGGTTTGTGAGGCTGATCTTGCAAAGGTTCAACCAGATCGAGCCCCAACTCCTTATACCCCGACCTCATTGGGGACATGCAAAGAAGGATCGAGAATGAGCAGACCGCTCTAATACCACTGATCCAGATTTATGTAGGAACACAATGAAATATAGAAATACACATAAACGTAGAGATGCAGCAGAAATAAGACTTCATTTTATTAATAACAAATGACTGAAATATGCTTACAGACAGAATGGAAATAAACTAGCTAAGGCGCTAGTAGCTTATCTTTGAGAAGAGATGTGGCAGCTACTGGCCTCTGAACTGTGTTACAATGAGGCTCGAAGGCCTATTATTATTGAGAAACAATGGAAAACCCTAAACATCCAAAGACCTAACCCTAGGATATGAAATGCCAAGACTATGGGCCCTGTTTGGGTAAGTTGGTACAACTTTCCAAGGACGTAACTTTGGCATACGATCTTCGTTTGACGCGTTCCATACCTCGTTAGAAAGATCTATCTGAGGACTACAACTTTTGGGTGAGAAACATTCATCTACAATCCATGTTGCTCCCCCTTTTCCCAAAAAACATCGTTTAAGGCCTCAAAATGGCTCCGGAAGTTCAGGACCCGAAAAAACTGCTAAAAATAGTAAATTGTGCGGAAAGTGAAAAAATGAAAGAAGCAATGGCGGGGGTCCAAGTGGAATAGGTGGGTGGCCACCAATATCCACCTGGATCAAATACTCCTTTCCCATCCAATTGATATATTGAAAATATATGTATTATGATCCATGGGCATGTTTGTTTTGTATATTAATGGATTATGTTATCTAATGTGCTAAACTTTTATATTATCACTATATGCTTGCTCTGCTTGTTTGTTGAGAACTTATTGTAGGTATAAATCTTTGGGTCGAAGTGATCAATAGTGGACATCATCAAATGTTTGGATGAAGTAGGCCTCTTTCTTATCTCTCTTGCACATTAGTTTATATAGCATATGTTGGAATTGAGTCAATTTCTACAGTCATACCTGTCTGTTGTGGTTCACCCTAGCCATAGAGAGATTTGCCTTGTAACAGTTATTTATCCCTAAATGTTCGACTTGTCACCTTTCGTTATGGTTCATTGATTTTATCATGAGTGTATGGAACATTGGTCATATCCAATCATAAAAAGATTTATAATATAATATAATATGAAACCAATCAATGGCAAGGTGTCCAACACAGGTGCATACATATCATTAAATGTCTCTTTAATAGGGAATCCATGTATGTATGCATCATATGAGGGTCAATTGGCATGCATGGAATATATATTTATTGAATATATATATATATATATATATATATGAAACCAATCAATGGCAAGGTGTCCAACACAGATGCATACATATCATTAAATGTCTCTTTAATAGGGAATCCACATATGTATGCATCATATGAGGGTCAACTAGCATGCATGGAATGCATGCATGTCAAGTGGCATGCAAGCATAAACAAGTGGCATGCATGCATGTCAAGTGGAATGCAAGCATAAACAAGTGTCATGCATGGCATGCATGCATACATGTCTAGTTATAGGCCAAGTTGGCATGGCATGCAATGCCAAGTCACCTAGGTGAGTTGGAGTTCCAAGTGAACATGTTAACTATGTTCAAGTCGAAGTTCCAAATTTACTTCAGTTCAGTTCAGTTCTAACTAAGTCACTGCTTCAGTTCTAATTCAACATTAAAGATTTAAGTTCAGTTGTGGATACATGCAGTGCCTTGGGATATTTTAAGCCACTCTTCTCCTCCTTTAAGTAAGCAGTTGAACCTCGTTCTAAATAACTATATATAGGTTGTGTATGAGTGAGAGGAGGCAGGTGAATATCAGTCCACAATAGAGGCACATATCAGTCCAGGAAAACACTTATATCAGTCCCAGATCTAAGCATAAATATCAGTCCAAGATAGAGGTGAATAAACATGTGTAACAGTAGTTGTAACAACATCATGCATCAACCATATACTAAGTGTAACAACAGTGTGCATCAACCATATAACATGTGTAATAGCAGTTGTAATAGTAGTGTGTAACAACTAGATAAGGTTCATATATTAGACCTGTAACAATAGTGAAGGTCATTCATAAAGAGGTTGTTGTGATAGTCTATCAAAGGCACCTACAACAGAATTTTAATCAGCAAGAATTCAGTCGGGGTTGAGTCATTGGAAATCTCTTTAAGAGCAAAGTTTCATGGTGGAAATGTTGTAAGTGGTCAATCATTATCTTTTCAATAAAGGAAGATTTGTTGTTGGGGTTTTTCTCCCTGTATAGGGTTTCCCCAGAGTACTTGTGGTGTTAATATGCATGTTGGTTATTCTCTATGGTTTACATTGTTCATTTTTGGTTATGCATCGTGAATCTAAGTTAAAAGTATAGTCAGATTTAAAAGAGTAGTAAGCACTTAAATGCTTATTGCTCACAAAGTGGCACTGACATGTTGCGGTTGAAGATGGATTGTGAAAACAAGTGAGGGTGCATATCCTATTTGTTAATGGAAGATGATAATAAAGTTTTGATAAGCATCTATGGGATGGTGTAGTAACCATGCTTGCTCAAGACTACATGAATCTATTCAAAAGAGTTCATTGTGAGAGTATAGTGTATGATTTAATAAAAGATATTTTGTTGAGAGAGCCAACTACATTTCTTGCAATGTATGGTGAGAGAGAGAGAGAGAGATGAATTTTTTACTGGCAATGTATTGTGAGCGAGAGAGAACCAATTGTGTTTCTTACAATGTATGGCATTGGCAAGAGTTATTGTTGTGCACTAGTGTTAATACCACTAGCTAGAGTGTGCATATTGATTTAGCTTCCTTATAACATTGATCTATGGGTGTAGTGGCTAAAGAGTGTGTATGTTTTTGATACCTTTATTAGGTTAATGGTTGCGACCCATAACCATTTCTCAGTTGCCCATAACTAAGTTGTATTTCCAAGACACTAAGAACTATGGCATCTTGTTCCACATTGTTGTTATAGTTGAGCTTGTTGATGTTACTATAGTTAAGGTTGTTGTAGTTGAGATTGTCGATTTAATTGATGGTGATATTCTTGAGGTTGTTTCCATGGGGTTTTTTGAGTCAAGGCCACTGGTTGAGTCTATATTTTCATTGCACATTGTTGAGATTATGTTGCTTGTATTGTAGGTTTTTGGAGATATCATTGAAATGAAGGTGACTTGTGTTGTTCATATGCATGTTGGTTCTACTACTTTGTTGTAGAACCGACCAACGAGGTTTTTACCCAAAATTTTCAAAACCTTGTCCAAGGAAATTTCAAAACCAAAAATTTCAAAACCTTGTCCAAGGAAGATGGGGACCAAAAAGGGTTCACGGAGTCAGAAAAGAGGACGATGGGGGGGAGCGCCTGGAACTCTCACAGTTAGTATTATGAGGGGGGCATTAACATGCCTAAATAAAACCTTATATTTTTACTTCTTAACTTAATAACAATAATATACCAAGCAATATCTTTTTTTTGCCTGATTCCAAAACAACTTATGGTATACCAAGATATATTAAATTCATTTAAACTAAAAAAAAATATGCAATCATGTGTTACCAATTTTGGCATGTCGTTTTTTATCTAGCTCTATCCTCACTCCTCCTTTGTTTCTCCAGCCAACAAGGACACTCTCACAGGTTATTCTCTCATGTGCTCAGCCAGCAAGGGCACTCTCACAGTCAATCACTCTGCACTGGGTTATTCTTTGGATGGATCTCTCACTCTATGCAGGGTTGGGGACTCTCACAATCGGTTAGTACTTTGTGTGTTGATGACCCACAGCTCTATTCCCACTAGTTAAACCTAGCCCAGACTGAGAAAAAACTTGAAGCCAAAAGCTCTAGTCAAAAGAAAAAAAAAATGTGCAATGTGTGTTCATGGTAGCTCTGTGTTTTTGAAACCCGAGAACAAAATAAATTATCACCATCATTGATAAAACTTCACATTTGATCAAATTTTCTTTGTATTGCCAATACATCGTTGTTTTCTTCCTAGAAACCACTAGAACGCATTTCAACATTGGCCCCATCCACATTAATTATTCTATAGGCTTGGTGTTTGATTGTCAAAATTGTTTGTGTGAGTCATGTTTGAGTCCAACAATGTTAAGAACTAAATATCAATATAGCATAGAAAAACCTCAGAATAAGTACTCAACTCCTTGAAAAGGAGAGAATTTCAGATAATAAGCCTCTTCGAGGGGACAACCTCCTTTTACCCCACATAAATTTTCAAGTACAAGATGATTCCAAATGAAAATGTCTCCTTGGTATATATAGGAGACTAGGAGGTATAATTACAACTAATGGAATAAAGCCGACATAAATAAAATAACATTACTAATGT
>ML822152.1:21214-45579 GCA_009831015.1 Picea engelmannii | reverse complement strand
GATCATAAATGAAGAAATCATCAGTGGAAAAGAAGAAGGTGGGTCACTCAGAAGTTGCCATGACCCACGCTATTGAAGAATCCATGTGAACTCTAGAAGATTAGCTCACATCAACTACAAGGCGCTACCATACATATGCAAAGTTGTCATAGGTTTACCAGAACTCAAAGATGACCATGAAGGCGTATGTGATGGATGTGCACAAGGGAAGAACGTCAAGAACCCATTTTCGAAGAGGGACAGCAAGGCAAAAGGAGTCCTAGAACTCATGCATTCATATGTATGTGGCCCAATGCCATCATCCTCTAATAATGGGTATGTATACTATGTATCATTCATCAATGATTATTCTCGTAAAAGACCTAGATATATTTGAATTATTCAACAAGATCAAGGAATTCAAAGCCTTGATAGAGAATCTTTTTGAAAGAAAGATTAAGATACTCAGGTCAGATAATGAAGGAGAATATACCTCAAAGGAGTTCGTAAACTTCTGCAAAGATGTTGGGATCAAGATCCCCAACAAAACGGTGTAGTTGAACGGAAGAACAGAACCATGCTGGAAGTTGTGAAGATCAAGATCTTCCTATGTGCTTATGGGCAGAAGCAGCAATGGCAGTTGTTTATGTGCTGAATAGATTATCCCATAGTGCACTTGGGTTCAAGACCCCGGAAGAGATGTTCACCGCAAAGAACCCAGTGGTAAGCCATCTCAAAATATTTGGTTGTCTAGTGTTTATTTGTATACTGAAAGAGAAAAGAAACAAGTTGGAACCCTCCGAAAAGAAGGGAATATTCGTGGGATATTGTGAGGTATCCAAGGCCTTCAGAATCTACATGCCTGGTCACCGCCACATTAAGATCAGCAGGGACATGACCATTGATGAAGAATCAACACTTAAGAAATCAAGAAGATGCCAGCTTAAAGAAGTATATGAAGAGGAACCCGAAATTCCCAGGATTGCAAGATCCGTGAGGGAAGTTCCCAGAACTATAGAACCTGTAAAGGAAGTCATAACTTCCCCTGATGAGGAGACTCCTGAAGATCATGATATAACAGAAGTTCAAGAACCTCCTCAAATGATCTTCCACAAAAGAAATCTTGCTTGGGCAAGAGAGCTTATTCAATATGGAGAGAAGTATGGTGTTCCAGAAGGAACCTTGAGACAGGTGAAAAGACCAAAGCCATTCTCCAGTGACATGGATTTGATGTGTAATCTACTAGATGAAGAGCCTACCTACTTTGAAGAATCCATTCAAAAGAAGGAATGGGCAGATGCCATGATAGAGGAATACCAATCCATAATGAAGAACGAAGTATGGGAAATAGTTCCCAGATCGAAGAATAAAGATGGGGTATCCTACAGATGGCTCTTTAAAACATGTTTCTGATGGAAGTATTTAGAAATATAAAGTAAGATTTGTCGCTCGTGGCTTTTCCTAGAAGGAAGGTATTGACTATGAAGAGACATTCACTCCTGTGGCCAGATACACTTCAATCAAAACCATTATAGCTCTTGCTGCCAAGATGAAATGGAAGTTGCACCAGATGAATGTGAAGATAGCTTTCCTGAATGGTGTTATCGAAGAGGAAGTGTATATAGAGCAACCCCAAGGATTTGAGGTTGAAGACAGGAAGTCTCATGTCTACCGATTGAAGAAAGCCTTATACGAATTGAAGCAAGATCCTAGAGCTTGGTATGGCCGTATAGACAGTTTCTTGACGAGCTTGGGCTTTACCAAGAGTAAAGCAGACTCAAATCTCTACTTCAAAATCATGGATAATGAACCAGTAATATTACTACTGTATGTGGATGACTTATTCTTAACTGGAGAAGAAAATCTCATCACTGAATGTAAACAGAGACTTGCCGCAGATTTGAAATGAAATACCTTGGTCTAATGCATTACTTCTTAGGTCTTGAGGTATGGCAGAGTCTAAAGAGGATCTTCCTTAACCAAGGGAATTAAACGGTCGAGATCTTAAAGAGATTCGACATGCTAGAATGCAAGTCCATGAATACTCCCATGGAAGCGAAGTTGAAGCTGCTAGTTGATACTTCGTCAGATTTGATAGATGCCACACTGTACAGACAGATTATTGGATCACTAATGTACGTGACGAACACCAGACCAGACATCTGTTTTGCAGTGAACACCTTGAGTCAGTTTCTGGTAGAGCCAAAACGTGTTCACCTAGTGGCTGCAAAAACATGTGATGAGGTACCTTAAAGGTACAATGGATTATGGTCTCAGCTATGATGGAGATCATGACTTCACATTGAGTGGATATACTGATGCAGATTGGGTAGGAAGTGTTGCAGACAGAAAAAAGCACTTTCGGATGTTGTTTCAGTTTGGGATCAGCCATGATCTCGTGGAAGAGTAGGAAACAATCCAGTATTACTCTCAGCACAGTGGAAGTAGAGTACATTTCCACATGTTCTACTAGTTGCGAAGCGATATGGCTTTGAAAGTTGTTGACAGGCCTATTTGACTTGGAGATGAGAGAAACCGCGATTCTATGTGACAACCAAAGATGCATAAAGATGACAAAAAATCATGTATTCCATGACAGGTTGAAGCACATAGAGATCTGTTATCATTTCATCCGCGACATGGTATAGAGAGGAGCCTTGAAGCTCTAGTACATTAGCACAAATGAACAGGTTGTTGACGTGTTGACTAAGCCTCTATCTCGTGTAAAGTTTGAACACTTTCGAGATAAGCTTAGTATAGTCTGAAAGGACCCTCCCTGAAAGGGGGAGTATATATATTCCTTGCTTCTGACCTCGTTGTTAGACATAAAGCAAGATGAGTCATGCTTCTAACCTCACTGTTCGACGTAAAGCATGACGCTGTGTGATCCTTGCTTCTGACCTCATTGTTAGACGTAAAGCAAGATGAGTCATGCTTCTAACCTCGTTGTTAGATGTAAAGCATGACGCTGTGTGATCCTTGCTTCTAACCTCGCTGTTAGACATAAAGAAAGATGAGTCATGCTTCTAACCTCACTGTTAGACATAAAGCATGATGTTGCGTGATCCTTTCTTCTGACCTCACTGTTAGACATAAAGCAAGATGAGTCATGCTTCTGACCTAGTTGTTAGACGTAAAGCATGACGTCGTTGATTCCTTGCTTCTGACCTAGTTGTTAGACATAAAGCAAGATGATTCCTCGCTTCTGACCTCGTTGTTAGATGTAAAGCGAGATGTTGATGTGTTCCTTGCTTTTGACCTCGTTGTTAAACGTAAAGAAAGATGAGTCATGCTTCTGACCTCGTTGTTAGACATAAAGCATGACGTTGTGATTCCTCGCTTCTGACCTAGTTGTTAGACGTAAAGCGAGATGATGATATTCCTTGCTTCTGACCTAGTTGTTAGACGTAAATCAAGATGTAACTGACACTGAGCTACCAACTTAACAAATGTGACATTGAGCTAGTGTAGTACTGCCAGCCTAGTGCTGTGATGAGGTATCATTTTTTTACTGATACATATTTGATGCAAATGATGATAGCATTCTTTTGAGAATGATGATGCTTCTGATAAAGAAAACTTCTGATGACTTGTAAATATGCTAGACAATGTTTCAAGATGATATTGACGATACTGTCCTCCTGATGCCACCGATGATGCAGACCTCTCTCACCTGATGCTATTGAAGAATACCCTTCTTGTTAAAGGGGAGTGTTAAAATAATGTAACTACAAAGAGTATTCTTATTATTATTGCTATTTTATTTATAGGATCAATCCCCATTGTGGATTGATCATGTTGGATATTGTAATAGGACCAAATCCCCTTTTGCGGATTGGTCAACAAACAATTATAATAGGCAAAATAAGAAGTCGGCCCCAGCAGTTAATAAGAAGACCCGGAAATATAATAAAGGTGGGTTTACCCACCCAGATGAAGAAGTCGGCCCTGCCAGTGAAGAGACACTTCACATGTGCCAGAACTTGTATAAATAAAGGAGGCTAGCACCTCATTTGAACACAAATCACTTGCTCATTTCTCTTATGAGGCAAGCTGCAATTACTAGAGAGAGGAGAAGAAGAGTGGTGCATCTCTTGGGGAGGACTTTCTGTATTGGTTTGAGTTATCTCTTGAACATTGTATAAGCTATTTATGATAAGGAAGTTTTTGCTGGGTTTTCTTCCCCTAGAGGGTTTCCCAGGATAAATGTTGTGTCTCTTGTGAATGTGTATTTCTCAGTGATCTTGTTCTTATTATGCTCATATCTATTGAAATGCAAAGAACTACAATAATGGCATAAACATTAACACTTACCTCATTGTAACAACGAAGACTATGACCATGAAAAAGTATCCTTCTGTATGTAGATTGATTATACGAACAAATTCCCAAACCAAATCAAAATATGTAGTTTTGGGGGGAGAATGTACTATCACAGAGGAATGTTTGGTACAGATTATTATAGTACCATTCATGGAGTGGAGAAGTTAATTTCTGTGGATGTCTATTTTCCAGGTTTCCCACCTTAACCAAAGGCTATTATAGATGTTGTAATGAAATTTCGTGAAATAAAAGAGAGCTCAATGGATATATGAGGACCGAGATCCGATAAGAAAATAATACAATATTTCATGATAAATCATAGGTTTCATCATGTTATATTCAATATTCATACTGGGAACTCTTAGCGATCAAATAATTCATTCTGAAATTTGTTTGAAAAATGATGCAACATATTGTGGAGGACTTTTGACTACCTTCCCAAGCTCTAAAAACATATCTGAAAGTACCATTGGAAATCTTAGGATTTCTAGATGTCAATCGACTATTCAAGTGTGTAAAACGGACTCTCCACGGTTCACAAATTTGATTTTTCCCAAGGCAGTTTTCATTAAAAAAAATTGCGCTTTCAATAGCTATTATGCCTTGAACTTTGTTAGTTAGTTGTTGAAAGCTCTGCTTTTCAACAGCTAAAGGGTCGTATTCAGGAAAAAAGAGCTGGCAAAACCGCAGACAAGTTATATTTTCGCTTAGATCCAAGTTTTTCTTAATAAAACGCCTGGAGGAGGGTTTCTAAAGATGCATAATAATTAAATACATCAGATTTAAGGTTTTATCGTGATGTATGATGTGTTTAAGAAGGTGGAAAAGTAAAATTGGTGACCTGGTTTATTAGCAGAAAACTGTCTTTTTGCCAAAGGTGGCAAATTCGAATTATTTCACTTCCTATGAAGATTCATCAGCCTTGGAAGGCTTTCTACATCTGTCAAATATTTTGGAGGACATGAAGACTATCAAGATAGAGTTTGACCCCTTAAATAGGATCTTTTCCTATTGAACTAAAATTGTTTTTGACTTTCCATTTCTAGTATTCTTAATCCATTTTTATAGGATCTCATCCTACACTTGTTGTATCTATTTTGATTTGTATATTTTTAGCAAATCTGATCCATCTTTCAAGGATCTGGATTTCATCTTGTAAGGCTATAAAGCCAAAGACATTTGGAGATAAAGTGGTTCAATCTTGGATACATTTTTGCTACTGTAATAGACTCTTATTTGATAATAGAATCACAGTTTTCTTTTGTCTTCAATATCAGATTGGTCATGTATTTCGTCTCTCTACACTTGAATTCGGTTTGTCTTAGATTCTAAAGACTATCATCTCTTTATTAAGCTCATAAAATTGAATTGGAGAACATCTTTGCTATCTTGTATGACCCTGCACCTTATTGTATTTGGTTACCAAGATTAGTATTCTTCATCCCCTGTTTAAACTATTTTGTCTTTATATTGATCTCTAAAAGCACTGTCTTATTCGAATGTATGATGAGTTGTCCATTTCATTAGTTATTGAGTTATCCCATTTATCCAAGCATACCTAAATTATATTTTCTTAAGTTACCAAGCATCTTTGGCTTACAACCCCAAAGAGTTTCTTGGAGAGCTAACAAATTGGCGCCATTGTCGGGGAAAGGAGATTGAAGCTCAGCTTCCCTGGGAGATGACATAGATCCAGCTTTGATGATAGACAAAGCCTGGACATTATTTGGTTGTAATTATCTATCTGGCGACTCCATGAAGGATGGATTCAATGGCGACTCCATTGTTCAGAAATTTGTTGACAACTCCACTAGTATGACATGAACCGGATCTTAGCAAAGAGGTATGCATTCTGTGATTTTTCAAGTATTTATGGTTTCCCTAATTTAGTACCTACTAGAGATGAATGGGAAAATAGTCTTCCCAAATTTCGAGGAGAAGACTGGGAAGTGCCAGCAGAACATTTGTTGGATTTTCATGATTACATGCATCGGCTGCAAGTTGTGCATGAGGATGTTCAGATCCGGCTATTCTATTTTTCATTAGAAGGGATTGCTTGTGATTGGTACCAGTCTCTGCCTATTGCTAGTATCAGCTCTTTGGGTGATTTTCATGTTGCCTTCCATGTGTTTTGTAAAGGCATATTTTCAGCTGACTTTCTATATCCCAAATGTTGTCATGAGTTTTATTTATTGAATAAAAATCCAAACATTCGTGAAGACTTTGTTGCAGCAGAAGATACTCTTCATTATGATCAAAAGATTAGTGATCCACACTATGATAACCTTAGTGATGCTTTTGACATTGTATCAAATACATCTACTATTTTAGGTGGTCATGAAGATCAGATTTTTCCCATTGAAGACTTAAAAGTTGACGAGCAAATTGACAAAACAGCAAGTAACAGTTTCAGATCTGCAGTAGATGATGAGGGCAGCCTTCATTTTTATGATTTGCAGATAAAGAAAGATTGCAACATATATACAGAGGCAGATAGTGTGCTGAAAAGTTCAGATCAACAATTCAACTTGCATTTTTCTCCGACAAAGGTTGAGCAGTCCACTTTCAGCATTAAGATCAGTGAAAGCAATCAGTAGTTGGAATACAGTCAGTTAGATTAGTAGTTCGGAGAGGTATTTCATTATGACTTTGATGACCCTTTTGTTGATTTTCTGGAATCCATGAGCAACTTAAGTATCAAAACATTTTTGTCAGACGAAGGACAGTTTTATCGTCCTTTTAAATTATATTTCTGCATAATATGGCTTTCATTATCTCTTGGGTCAAGATCAAAAACAGTTTCAGTAAATCAGTTTCTAACATGGCTTCATTGGAAGCATGAGTTTACTTGATCAATCTGCCTCTACTGGTTAGTGTAGGAGTAGGCAAAAGAATAAGTTTGTCATATGAGGAAATAGATCATGTTCAGTTGTTGATTTTTGAAATAAATAGGCAGGCTCTAGGCAGAGAATGTATGTGTAGAAAATTTGGTCTTCTAAAGATGTAGGTGGCTCGAGCAACAAGTTGAAAGCTACCGGTTTCAAACGACAACCCAAGAGGAATTTTCATTAAATTCCTATGCTAAGAGATCATATAGAAATCGATTCCCGTATCTGAATATTACAGAGATTGAAGTTATTTCTTCCAAGCTGTGAGTGTTGAGTTATTCACCATTCAATAAATCCTCTGTAAATTCATATGGCGCGCAGGAAAAAATCTCGTGGACAGAATAATTTTCTAAAAATATTTATCAAATATCGGAACACAAAAGAAATTTTGATTGTGAATTCATCAACATTTGCATTTTGGGAGATTACTTCTGCCCTGGAAAGAAATCCAGAGATGATCGATGATATGATAGAACTTTTTCTGTCAAAGGCACACTTATTGTTGGGATCATCTATTTATAGAAGCTTCAAATGGAAATTTCTGGGAAGTGTTTGCTAGTCAGGTCATTAGTAACTTGCTTTCACTTACCCTGTTGAAAACTGGAACGAAAGACAAAAAATATCTGGCACACATCACTATTCATTATGTGCCTTGGAACTGATGACTGAGAGATCTCTAAATAGGCTGCCATTTGAGAATTTCAACTGTGAATTCATTGTTGATCAATATAGAAAACTACAGTCAATTTTCAGTTTAGCAGAGGATTAGTTAAAGCCAATGTTATCTCTTGAAATAGCACAGTCCATTCATTTCATTTCTAGGTGATAGCATGGTCATTAATAAAGATTTATATAATTTTTATTAATCTTTAGTGTCAAAATATAGGGAATAATTTGTTATATCCTATAATAAATCGATCAATAAAGGGTCTTTTCAAAAAATCGAGTAAAAAGCTTTTCACCAGCTAACATTTGTTTTGAAGTTGAAGTTAGCTGGTGAAAGCCCCAAGTTTCAATGGCTAAAGTGTACTCTCAGCAGCAAGCAAGCCGGTGAAAGTATTAACACGAGTTTTCCTCCAACAACTCCAGAAACCCAAAAAGGATACATCGGACACACGTCATACAATCATTATGGAGAAGTAATGGACGCAAATGTGTGATGACACCTTTCCATCACGTTTTTTGCAGGACATCATCATAGATTACACTCACAAAATTCGTGGGGCAGACAGAGAAGGGTTTGAAGATGTGACGCACTCTTAATCATCATTGCAACCAGAGGATAAAGTATCAGTTAGCTGATGACATCAAATCAAATCACCATTTCCTATTTCAAACTCACGTCTTTCAAAAATTTATATTCTAGGGTTTTCATATTTCATTGATAACACAGAGTTATTTTCACCAGCGCTAGCATGTTCTTTGTTAAGAAGTTTGTGGTTTCAACCGTGTACAAATTAGCTGGTGATTAAGTTACAGATGGCAAAGAATCAAGGAGGACTACTTCTAAGGAAATAATTAGACAATTTATCCTTCTTACAGTCTTATCCAGAGGTGCAGAAGTGTTTCTCAGACGCGAGTCGTATGAATTATGTGGAAAGATTACAAAAAGGCTATCACCAGGCAATTGCAGAGGTTTTTAGATCATAAATTGTAAAGGCTAAATGACTCCATGCCCAATACTAAAGGCACAAGATCTTCCAGGTTCTTGGAAACCTCACAGGGAGGTCTCTATCCCAGTTGGAGCCAGATGTTAGTGATCAAATAATTCATTATGAAATTTGTTTGAAAATTGATGCCTCATCTTGTGGAGGACTTTTGACTACCTTCCCAAGATCTAAAAACATATCTGAAAGTACCATTGGAAATCTTAGGATTTCTAGATGTCAATCGACTATTCAAGTGTGTAAAACGGACTCTCCATGGTTCACAAATTTGATTTTTCCCAAGGCAGATTTCATTAAAAATATTTGCGCTTTCAACAGCTATTTCGCCTTGAAATTTGCTAGTTAGTCGTTGAAAGCTCTTCTTTTCAATAGCTAAAGGGTCATATTCAGGACAAAAGAGCTGGTGAAACCACAGACAGGGCAAACAAATCATATTTTTGCTCAGATCCATTTTTTTCTTAATCAAACGCCTAGAGGAGGGTTTCTAAAGATGCATAATAATAATTTAAGGTTTTATCTTGATGTATGATGTGTTTAAGAGGGTGGAAAAGTAAAATTGGTGACCTAGTTTACTAGCTAGAAAACTGTCTTTTTTGCCAAAGGTGGAAAATTCGAATTATTTCACTTCCTATGAAGATTCATCAGCCTTGGAAGGCTTTCTACATCTGTCAAAGATTTTGGAGGACATGAAGACTATCAAGATAGAGTTTGACCCCTTAAATAGGATCTTTTCCTATTTAACTGAAATTGTTTTTGACTTTCCATTTTTAGTATTCTTGATCCATTTTTATAGGATCTCATCCTACACTTGTTGTATCTATTTTGATTTGTATATTTTTAGCAAATCTGATCCATCTTTCAAGGATCTGGATTTCATCTTGTAAGGCTATAAATCCAAAGACATTTGGAGATAAAGTGATTCAATCTTGGATACATTTTTGCTACTGTAATAGACTCTTATTTGATAATAGAATCACAGTTTTCTTTTGTCTTCAATATCATATTGGTCATGTATTTCGTCTCTCTGCACTTGAATTCATTTTGTCTTAGCTTCTAAGGAATATCATCTCTTTATTAAGCTCATAAACTTGAATTGGAGAACATCCTTGCTATCTTGTATGACCCTGCACCTTATTGTATTTGGTTACCAAGATTAGTATTCTGCATCCCCTTGTTTAAACTATTTTTTCTGATTATTGATCTCTAAAAGCACTATATTATTCGAATGTATGATGAGTTGTCCATTTCATTAGTTATTGAGTTATCTCATTTATCCAAGCATACCTATATTATCTTTTCTTAAGTTACCAAGCATCTTTGGCTTACAACCCCAAAGAGTTTCTTGGAGAGCTAACAAGAACTATGATCAAAAGTTATTACATCAATATTTTGAAACTCAATTCAAATATACTTTTGAAATATCCTCTGAAATGTTTAGATCTACTTCAACCCTCCAATTCTATTGAATAATACATCCCATTTCGGTTTGGACAGAATGGGATGAATAGATTCCGACTAGTATCAAAGCCTCTTATCCATTCAATTCTTCCATATCCGGGAATATGGAAGAGGGATGGATTAACGAATCAAAATATTTTATTGACACGTCTATAATGATATATCATGGAAATGATATACGAGAACCAAAAGGAGGATTCGATTGATTTTATACTAGAGCTTATAATAGATTATATTCCCACTGTAAAATCTTTCCCTCTGAGTTCTTGATCCTACTTTTTTATATGTGCGGGAGTATCAAGATTCAATTGGAACAGACAGGGAGGGAAAATATAAGCAAATAAGAGGGAGAGAACATAATAGATTGATTCATCTATCTATTGTGATTGAGGTGTCTCCATATGTACATATACATATGTATCTGTCAATATCCATGTATATGGATACATGGATATTGACATCTTGCCAGGAACCATATTTGAACTGGTGGCACAAGGATTTTCAGTCCTCTAGTCTACTAACTAAGTTTTCATGTTTCTTCCCTATGGATCATCCTGGTACAGGTTTTTCACTTGTGTCAACTAAAAATAAGGAAAAAAGGATTTTTCCAATTTTGGAGAAAGATATTTGTTTTCCATATAAAAGAATTCCAGTACTCGTACGAGTTATACTATTATTTCTTCTGTCTAGCACTATTTGTTAATTGAATAAGGATTTTCTATGTCCCATTATCGGGGACCTCATTTAAAAATAATATGTCATCTAAAAACTTTACCAGGGCTCACTAGTAAAAGACCCAAAAACAGAAAGGATTCTATGAACTGGTCTTCTTCCAGAAAAATATATCAATATTGTATATGTTGGGTATGTGTTATATTATTTGCACAACTAGATCTAGTGTCTTGTACATTGCGTTGGGTTCACAGGGGGGAAATATCTCCCATGCATGGGGGTTTGAGGGCAGTTCCCCCGAGAAAAAAAAAATCCCCAGGAAATATGTCACATTTTTGCCTTGTTTTTTGTGTTGCCTCAATTTTCAAGTCCATTGTTGGGTTGTTTTTTTGCACATGGTTTTTGTTGATGGTTTTCTATTTCCGATTAAGGAATTAGGGTTTTTTACTAATCTAAGTCATTGGGTTAGGGTTTTGGATGTCGTTGACTCCTATATGTATATTTTATTGTAAACAATGTATCACTATGAATGAATATAGAATATGTTGGTTTTCTCGGTTTGGGTTTTCAGGGGGGAAATCTTTGTGTAATGTGTGTATTTTCCATTGTATCTTTTCAGTTCTTTTATTGAAAATATGTTTGCAGTAAAATATTGTACAAGGTTAAAATCTACATTTGTTATCATAGCTTTGTTGGCTTCAGGGGGGCGCCTTTGTGGTGAAGGGTTTGGCTCGGAACTATGATAAAGCCTTATTACAGTGGGAGATTTGTGGTATTGATTTTTCAGGTGAAAAGAAATGGCGAGCAATTCGAAAATGGACATCAAAAAGTTTAATGGGAAAAGTTTTGAGTTGTGGAAGCTCAAGATGGAATATTTGTTGGTGGACAAAGATCAGTGGATCGCGGTGGATCTAGGTACTACACCTACAGGAACTTCAACAGATGACTGGAAAAAGTTGGATCGAAAGGCAAAGAGCACAATCTGACTATGTCTCTCAGATTAAGTATTACTAAATGTGTTATAGGAAGCTACGGCCAAAGATTTATGGGATAAGTTGGGGAAGTTTTATTGGTCTAAGTCCCTAGTAAATAAATTATTCCTGAGAAAGAAGTTGTATAACCTAAGGATGAGAGATGGAGACTTAGTGGCAGAGCATTTGAACGCCTTCAATATTGTGGTAAGTCAGTTGGTATCTGTTGAGATTAAAATTTCATATGAAGATAAGTGTATATGTTTATTGTTCTCTTTACCAGACTCATGGGATAGTCTAGTTGTGGTCATAGGTAGCAATACAATTTCCTTGAAGCTTGATGAAGTGGTCTCATCCTTGTTGTCGAAGAAGATGAGACGGAATAAAATGGAATGACAAAGCACAGATGCATTATTTTCAAGAGGACGCTCCCAGGAAATAAATAGATCTAAGTCCTCAAATGGGAGATCTAAGTCTAAGGGAAGATATAAGGCTCCCGGAAAGTTTGTAAAGCTATGTTGAAGATGTGGAAAATAAGGGCACTACAAGAAGCAGTGTAGATCCAAAGTTGAGAAAAAGAAGGGATTTGAAGAATCTCCTTCTACTGAAGAAAAGACCTCCAAGGAAGAAGGAGGGGGTGTGTACTTGGCTTCTTCAAGCACACATATAGATCATGAGGCATGGTTGGTTGAATCAGGTCCATACTTTCATATGACTCCCCATAGGGAGTGGTTCTGTGAATATGAAAGGTATGATGGAGGTAATGTTTTCCTAGGTGATGACTTGACAACCCAAATCATAGGTCGAGGAAAATTCAAGTTGAGGCTCATAGATGGAAGGATTAGAACACTACCTGGTGTTCTACACATACCAGGATTGGCCATAAATTTGATTTATGTAAGCAAAATGGACGATGCAAGGATAAAAACAATATTTGAAAAGAAAACCTGTAGGATGGTTCGAGGAGCAATGGTGTTGTTGAAGGGAGTTAGGTTTGGAACTTTGTATAAGCTGAAAGGAATCACTATTAGTGATGGGTGCAATAGTTCCATTGTTCCTGATATTGGAGTTGAAGAAGAAAGAACTCTGACAGTCTCTAGAGAAAAATTTATGTTGTGGAATCAAAGACTAGGGAATATCGGAGAGAAGGGTCTTTGACTACTACACAGTAAAGGTATGGTTGAAGGTATGTCTAACTACTCTCTGGATTTTGATTTATGTGAACATTGTGTGTATGGGAAGAAAAATCAGTTCAAATTCCCCTCTGGTGCAACGAGGGAAGAAGGAATTTTACAGCTAGTTCACGGTGATGTGTTTGGACCTGTGTCGGTTCCATCATTAGGAAAATCTATGTACTATGTCTCATTTATAGATTACTTCTCGAGGAATAATTTGATATATTTACTCATGAATAAATTTGAAGTCTTTGACAGGTTTAAAGAGTTTAAAGATCTTGTTGAAAATCAAACAAAGAAAATAATTAAGGTGTTGAGGAAAGATAATGGTGGAGAGTTCTGCGGGAATGAATTTGAAGAATTTTGTAAGAAGTGTGGTATAGAAAGGCAGAAGAATACTCCATATACACCTCAAAAAAATGGAGTTGCAGAAAGGATGAACATGACGTTGATGGAAAAAGCAAGGTGCATGCTCAGTGGTGTCAAGTTAGGGCAAGAATTCTGGGTAGAGGCAGTGGGTACTACATGTTACCTGGTCAACAGATCACCCTCATTAGCGTTGGATGACAAGACTCCACAAGAGATATGGAATGGTAAGAAACCTTCTCTCACACATCTCAAGGTATTTGGCTGTGAGGCTTATGTTCATGTTCCAAAGGAAAATAGGAGTAAGCTAGATAATAAGGATGAAAAGTGTATCTTTATTGGGTATAAAGATGGTCTCGAAGTTTATAAGCTTTGGAACCCAGAAACTAACAAGGTTTTGTATAGTCGAGATGTGGTATGTAGATAAATGAAGGATGTTGTCAAGAGGAAGTCCTACCAAGTAAGGAAGAACCAGAGAAAATAGAGTTTGATTTAAAGGATGATGAATCAAACTCTATAGAAGAACAAGAATCATAAGAAGAAGATCCTCATACTCCAGTATTGAGGAGATTGGTTCGAGAAAGAAGGCTACCGGAAAGGTATAATCCATCTAATTTCCATTCAAATTTTACTTTGTCTATTACCGATGATGATCCTAGAACTATCAGGGAGGCAGTGGATTCATAGGATGGAAAACTTTGGGAAAATTCCATGGATGAAGAAATGACAGCTTTGGATAAGAATGAGGCTTCAAATATAGTGGAGTTTCCAACTAGAAGAAATCCCATTGGCAGCAAATGGGTATTTAAAAAGAAGATGAATGTAGAAGGAAAAGTGGAGAAATACAAAGCTCGGTTAGTAGCAAAGGGTTATTCGCAGATTGAGGGAATTGATTTTGGTGAGATTTTTTCTCTTGTTGCCAAGTTAACTTCTATAAGAATTTTGTTATATGTTGCTTCTACATTTGATTTTGAAGTAGAACAGATGGATGTGAAGACAACATTCCTACATGGGGATCTGGAAGAAGAAATCTATATGAAGAAGCCAAAAGGCTTTGTTGTGAAGGGAAAGAAGGAACTGGTATGCAAGCAGAAAAAGTCCATGTATGGTTTAAAACAATCACCAAGGAAGTGGTACCAATAATTTGATACTTATATGTTGGGACTTAGCTTCACAAGAAGCAAAGAGGATCACTATGTGTATTTTAAATTAATTGGTGAGCATTTGATTTATTTGGTCTTGTATGTGTATGACATTCTGTTGATAGGAAACAACAAGGAGATTATCCAGGATGTGAAAACTTAGTTGTCTTCTAAATTTGACATGAAGGATCTCGGTGCTTCAAATTTCATTTTGGGCATGGAAATTAAAAGAAATAGGAAAAATAGGAAACTCTGGTTAAATCAAAGAAAATATGTCGAGACAATAATGCAGAGGTTTAATATGAAGGAATGTAAACTGGTCAAGGTCCCTATTCATGTTGGTGTAAAGTTGTTTGTGGACCAATGTCCTGTTGGAAGCCCAACATATTTTTAACTTTTTAAATATCAAATAATAATCTATGTAGCTGCCTAACTGGGGTCGTACATTTTTCTCTTCTTCATAAGCAATTTTTGAAACAACAAATGCAAGTTTTCAGTTATTCCTAGTGTTTTTGTTTCCATGCTTCGTTCATGACTGAAAGCATGAAAACGAAGCATTAAAACTTGTGATTTTATTACCGCTCTATTTAAAAGTTTATGAAAGTCAAATGGCTCAACATTTTGGTTAATAAAGTCTTTGTTCTTTGCTATGAAGTTCATTCTCTTTGTTTCCCTCGAATGTCAAGCATGCTTATGGATTGTTATATGAATCAACAAAGGTCATTTTAATTTAACCATCATTTTATTTCTGTGTGGTTCTTGGTCATACATTCCCTTGTCACTAGACTTTGGTTTATAAGTTTCCTTCTCCTAAACTTTATAACCTAACCCACCTTGTTGCGCAATCATTTTAAACTTTTAATGCACCTGGTCATGGCATGTACTATGTGGGAGGTGGCAGTCTGATCACAGTGACTCCATCATTTTGAAGCTTAGTCTTGGGTTTTGAAACACCCCTCGCATTCATTTCAAACAACGCCTATCTTTTCATTGAGAATATTCGGCTCATTTGCCATAGATTGTTGATGAGTTTTGGGTCTGGAGTATACATCTGGTCTATTCTTAGAAACCCTCCATACGCACTATGTTTGGGTGTTTTCTTTTCAAATTCCCATGGCCCCGGTTGTTAGGATTGAACCCAACGGCACTAAGACCTTGCTCATGTGGGATGATGCAAGGGAGGAACTCAAGGGTCACGGTTGGCTTGTTTTCCTTGAGAAATTCTAGGGCTTTAACCTTCAAACCACTCAGGAATTCGCCCTCTCGTTTGATGGATGTCGAGCCAAGGTGGGGGATATTCAACTCGAAGTCACAGAAGACTTTTTAATTCAAGCAACAGGTCTCCCTGCAAGTGGGTAGAAGTGGTTCAAGAATGCCAAGGTCGAGGAGGTTCTGTGGAGTCTTTTCTTTACATCTCGAAAGATCAATGGCTGTGACAAAGGTATGCCAGTGTCCCTATTGAAAACCTGATGGCATGGTTTGCTTGCAGTGTTGAAACAGTTTGTGATGTGTGAAGGTTGTTTTGGTTTTGTCTTTCTATATCACCTGCGTTTACTCATGAATTTCATAGGGTTTCCATTAAACATGCCTTATTACCTGTGGAGAAGCCTGTATAAAATGGCTAAGAGGTATAAGAAGCAACGTTTGGATTCAAGCCTTTTCCACCACGGTTTGATAAAAATTATGCTTTCACATCAATTAAAGTTACAGAACGATGATTGGGATTCATTCCTAACCCGAAATGGTTTCTCTAACTCATATGTTGTGGAGGTTGACAAACCCGTGATTGAGGAAACCATAGTCTATCCCAGAGTGTTCCCTTCATCTACACAAGCCTGTGTTATGGCCACCCACAGTAAGCCTTTACCCGACTCAAAAGTTGTTGAGCAGACCCATGAACAAGATGCACAGCCTAACGCCTATGCCAAAAATGCAAACAAACCTGATGGAAAGCCATCTAAGGGTGATATCAATTTAAGTTTTAAAAATAAGAGGGCATGAAGGCTGATCTCGAGGAAGATACGAAATAAATCAAACCCTCATGTGAGCTCGATCAAGACAATCGAGATCCATGAGAGCTTGGATTCTGAGATTGATAGATTTATGGCCGAAGAAGGCCCTCCTTCCTTGTAAACACACCTCGATCAGTCTTACGATTTCATGGATAATCTGTCGCCTTGTCTGAAGCATAGTGAAGGGTTTCCAGGTATTAAGTTTGGTGAAAAATCTACAGGCCACATTGGGGACGTTCTGGTACACAATCGTGGGTATTCTCAATCGACCATCACACAATCACAATGTGAAACGTGTATGTTCTGGATTAACAAGTATTACACCGATATACCCATTTTACAGTCACATATCAAATCCCTTACTGATCAGGTCGGCCCCTTAATAAATGAAAATCGCAGGCTCAATTCTATTGTTAAGGGACTAGGGAAACGCTTGAAAACTACAGGGAACGTCCTATTAAAAAATGTCGAGACTGCAACAGCAGTAATAAATTTTGAGATCATGTGATTTGATTTGATTTTACAGTTAAATGAAAGATTTATTTTTATCTTAAAATAGTGTTATATTTTGTTTATTAATTTAGATTTCGTTGTTAAAATAGACTAGCTACAGAATCAGCAGATTCTGTAGTCAGTCTATTCTAATTTGAAATTTGGAAAATTATAGTTAAATGAATATCTAAATTTCTTTATTTTATCTTTTCCTTTCAAGATATCTGGGAGGCTATGGTGATCAAGTGATCTGAAGCATTTTTTTGGGGCTTGTTAGCCATATGCCATATCTATGATCCATTTTTGTATAAACAAGAACAAACTTTTTTTTTAGCTTTTAAAGATTTAGTGTGACCTGGGGTGGTTATATTCCCCCTCTATTTTTGTAATCAACAGATGATTGTATCTTATCTTATAAGATAAGACAGTTACTTTTCTGAACCCTTTTAAAAACTCATATTTTTTGTAAAGAAATCATCTTGGCCTGGGGCTGAAGTATGGACAATTAATTCACAGACTTGAATGGAACAGAATGCATATTACAGCTTTAGCTTTTTGTGTATGATGTCTTAATTTAAGTTATGTTTATCTTGACAAGATAATAGGTGTTGATAGCTTTTGTCTTCATGCTTTATTATGAGTTGGGATAATTCATTTATAAATATTGTCCATATGTGATGTTTCAGATATTACATAGGGTGATCATCTTTTCAACTCGAATTAGGAGATTTATCACCCTAATTAATATGCGAAGTTCTTACAATAAGATTTATCTTATTGTAATTGCTTGTAAATCATAAGATCACCACGATTATTTGCATCTCTTCGTTCTGTCATTAAAACTCAATAGTCAATATATTTTTTTGCATTTATTCCAAACAGTTTCAAAGTTCACTACAAGTTTATCTCTTGGACAGGTTGGCTGGACATTCTATAATTATACAGGTGATTGGATGCATGCCGAACAACCCATTAATAGGTTAGTTTATTTCTTTTATCTTTTGTTTGTCTTCGAAACTCTTATGTGTGACTTGGCTTTGACTGTTCACGTATTTATGTTTCATAGTATATTCTTTTGTTTAATCTTAGATAAATAAAGAAAAAACAAAAAATAGTTTATGTGCTTTCTTTATCTTCTTTTGTTAAAGCAGCCATCTTTTCATAGATTTTCCTGAGTTTAGATTAAAGCTCGCACTTGTATAACATGCACATAAATTAGATAAACAGATCTGTTGTGTAATTATTATTTAAAATAGTTATATAGATACGCATGTATATATATATATATATATATATATATATATATATATATATATATACTAAATAGTTATTTGTTAGTTTGTTCTTTTTCTTTTATTTGTTTCTTTTAGGACTTTTAGATTGGCCAATGGAGCCATTAAACCCATCGGAATGAGTCATACCAAATGGCTTGGGTTATTTAGACAACCCTAGACCGGACTCGTTCTTCCAATTGATGGATGGTCATTTTTGCCCGTCAACAAATGGCACTAGAAGGAGGGCCTGAACACTATTGATGGCACGTGGGGGTCGCAAGATTCCTCCCCCACACACCCACTCACCTATAGTAACAAGAAGTCGTTCTGACGACAATATTACCTCTCAAACAACAACCACCTCAAACGAAAATCCACAGATTACCGTTGAGCCAGTAACACCAAACCCCCCAGGGTCCGACGTACAAGAAATTGTTCATCAATCACTTCTAAGGACACACGGTGCTTTGGCCCGTATCAGACAACCAGGTCGGATATTGAATCAGCTGCTAGATTTTTCTGATATTAGAGAGAAACTTGAAGGCATTGGTCTTATCCTAAATTTTACGGATCCATATCACATCGTCACTCCTGCAGCCGGAGGATCTGGTATCCCACCATCACCACTGCCTTCATCTCCTTTCTCTTCAGGAGAAGAGTCATCCGACGAAGGCACTTCTTCATCTCAGCCTTCCACACCACCCACGCTTATGGAAAATCCAAACAATCCCACCAGACCTTGGCTCAATCAAGATGTTGTGGCCATACCTGGACCCCAGCATCCTTTGCCTAAACATCTGGAGAAATCACTCCCTAAGTTCGATCCAGATTCCAAGAAAATTGTTGAGGATCACATTAAAAAATTCATGCTAGCCATTAGACTCTGAAGCGTAGAACACGAAAACATAGTATGTAGACTTTTTCCGTACACATTTGAAGGCAATGCCTCTACTTGGTATTTTTCCCAACAACCCCACACCATTGTATCTTGGGATAGATTCGAATATTGTTTCCTTGAGAAATTCGGAGATGACAAATCTCCCGAAGTCTTAGTCATGGAACTCTCCAGTTTAAAGATGAACCCCAAGGAAAAAATAAAATCCTTTAATCAAAGGTTTCTAACATTAAATAATCGAATCCCCATTGACTTAATGCCTGCTGAAAATATTATCGTCGCATACTACACCAAAGCCTTACACCAGAACATAGCAATCTGGGTAAAAGGGTCTAAAAAGGCAACATTATTGGAAGCCTTTGAAGAAGCAAGCCAAATTGAGAAAGATATTCTAAGCCTAAAGGACAATATCAGTAATGAGGAAGAGATTACCCCATCTTCCAAGAAGAAAATAGAAATTCTTCCTACACCTCCCCAAACCAAAACTCAATCAGAGAGTTCAGATCTGGAAAGTTTACATAAGGTCGTTTAGAAATTGTCAAATCAAGTCGTAGATTTAAGGAGATCAGTTGAAGAAGATTCTTCAAGCAAAGGGTGTTACAAACCCCCTTTTAGAAAGCCTTTTCCCACAAACCGACCCAACTTAAATTCTGAAGGTCTTAATCTAGAAAGCCTATAGTACGTTATCCAGACAATTTTGGAAGCACATGATAACTTAGTTCCCCCCGAGATTCCTGAAGACGTGGTTGAACAAGAAAAAATGGAAGAGGACGAATCCTCTCCCAACATCTTCGGGAATTTTTCGAATAGTGTCTTTCAAGCCAATTTTGAAATGGTGCATCCTTACAACACCAGAAGCAGAACACAGAATAAATCCTCTTCTAAAACTAGAACTAATGCACCCCAAAAACAGTCTAAACAAACTGAAACTAAACAGAATTCGGTAACTCCAAGTTTGGAATACGATTTGATTAAAGACCTTAAGAAACTTAGAGCTAATATTTATGTTTATGAATTGTTGAAATTTCATTTTCTTCTGCAAAAGATGCTTCAGAACATTGCAGAAAACAGCAAAAACAACAATCTGAACAGCAACAAATTTGCAAAAAATAGCCGTAAAACACCTCAAAAGGTCCCTGTTAAAACGACACTAGAACCCTCTGATAAAAGAGACCTTGTTGTAAAAAGCGTAACAAATGTAGATAAAATAATCACAGGGACTGCGACTAAAAATCAGCAAAGTTCTGTTGTTAATACTCGTAGAAATGTCCCACCTTTTTTGTTAACCTTTAAAATTTTCAATAGGAATCTACATAATTGTATGGTAGATTATGGTGCATCGTCAAATGTAATGCCTTGGTCTGTATGCCAAAAAATCAATGCTGAAGTTCAACCTTCCAGTCTAAAAATTATTCAGATTGATCGGACTAGTGTTAAGGTAATAGGTGAATTAAAAAATGTCCTTATTAGATTATCATCTAATCCTAAAGTCCACCAGATTATTGATATTATTTTCATTGACATCCCTGAAGTATATGGCTTATTTTTAAGTAGGGATTGGTCCGAGCAGTTGCATGGTTACTTTGGGACATACTGGTCTCATTTATGGCTGCCAAAAAATGGAAAGCCTAACAGAAACAAGATCAATCGTGAGTGTTACCTCAAGCTTATGGTAACTGATTTAAATGACATTAATGAACCATTTACTGCTTCCGCTAATTCACCCAAAATGCAGGGAATGAACACCTTTTTCGGTAACTTCATGGCTGAAACTTCTACCATTTCTAACCCAGAACAACAATCAAAACTCATGACATGCACACAGTCAACAGTTCTCCCTGAGGTGCCACATACAGCTGATGAGAATCACATCTGATCTCTCTACTTTGATGGATCCAAATCTAAAGAAGGAGTCAGTGCAGGATGTGTGCTCATTGACCCAGCAGGTAACAAAACTTTGATCACTTACCGATTAGAATTTGAATGCACAAACAATACGGCTGAATATGAGGTGCTTCTACAAGGTCTCAAAAAGGCACTAGACTTGAAAATACAGAATTTAATGGTATTCAGCGATTCAGAAATTGTGGTCAGACAGGTAAAAAATTCCATTCATTGCCTATCTCCACACCTGAAAAGTTATCAAGATGAGGTATGGAATCTAATGCACAAATTTTCTACATTTAACATTAATTCCATTCCAAGATTAAATAACTATGAGGTTGACTTGTTGGCTAATGTTGCTTCTAAACTTTTTCCCGCAGAAGGCCTTTCTCCAAACACATTTTCCATTGAGTTGTTGTGAAGACCATCCGTCCTGGACAACATCATTAATTCAAGAGTGTTCGATGATAATCAACAGATCATCAGTTTCCTTCACATTGAAGATACTTTCCAAGGTGCGGTTATCGATGAAGGCACCCACGACGAAAACCTCCACAATTTTATGGTAATATCAGACCCAAGATCTCTGGAATCAACATCAAATCTGGTAAATTCTATCCCAAAATCTATGGTAAGATTAGAAAAGTTTTATGATTTGCATGATAAATTCAGAAAATCAGTAAATTGTAAAACAAATAGTTCTTCCTTGACCCATGAAAAATATAATCCACAATGCATCAATTTGGGAACGGGATGTTCTGAGCAAGAGAAGTCAGCCTTTATTAATTTGTTTAAGGAATTTAAGGACGTCTTTGCTTGGACATATGATTATCTAAAAACATTTGATCCTAACATTATACAACACATCATTCCCATGAAACCCGAGACTCAACCTTTTCAACAGAAGTTAAGAAAGATCCACCCAAAACTTGAACCAACGGTTAAGAAGGAACTAAACAAACTATTGAATGCAAAGATAATCTTCCCAGTGAAACACAAACAGTGGATCTCTAACCTTTTCCCTGTGAGGAAGAAAAGTGGCAAAATCCGACTATGTGTCGATTTTCAAAATTTAAACCGAGCATCTAATAAAGACTACCCTGTTCCTCTAATGAAACAAATTCTCCAACAAGTATCCGGTTCTGAAAGATTGTCACTACTAGACAGTTTTTCAGGGTATAACCAGGTCCTCATGTCTCCTCCAGACCAGCTGAAAACCACTTTCCGTACTCCATGGGGTACCTATGCTTATAGAAATATGCCCTTTGGGCTTATAAATGTTGGTGCCACTTTCCAGAGAGTGATGGATATCGCTTTTTGCGATCTAATCAATCAATATGTAGTAGTCTATCTAGATGATGTCAATGTCTTCTCAAAGAATAAGGGAGATCATTTAGCTCATCTGAGATCTATTCTACAATGATGTCGTAAGTACGACATCTCTCTAAATCCTAAAAAATATGTCTTTGCAGTGGAACAAGGCAAGTTGCTCGGGTTCATAGTATCCAATGAAGGGATGATCATTGACCCCGAGAGGACTCAAATCATTTCAAAACTTCCTCCCCCCTCTTCCAAAAAGTCTATGCAATCCTTTTTAGGTCAGATAAATTTTGTTAGAAGGTTCGTCTGGAGTTTTTTGGAAATGGTCAAGCCATTACAAAACTTAATAAAAAAGGATGTACAATACCAGGGGACCTCAAGAAAATCAAGCTTTTGACTCAATAAAAAAATCCATAGTGGAGGCTCCATCCCTAATGAGCCCTGATTTTTTGCGAGATTTCACTCTTTACACGTTTGCCTCCGATCGATCTTATGTCGTTGTGCTAACTCAAAAGAATGTTGAAAAAAACAAAGTTCCTATTGCCTTTATGAGCTCATCCTTTAAGGGAGAAGAGATTAATTATCCAGTTGTAGATTAGCGAGATTACGCTATTTTTAAAGTGGTAAAACATTTTCGATCTTATCTACTGAAATCTAGAACGAAAATCATTGTTCCTTACCCCGCTGTCAGAAATTTGTTAGTACAGAAAGAACTGGGTGAGAAATGGGCAAACTAGGTCACATCCTTACAAGAATATGACCTCGAGATCACTCCAGCACAAATTGTTAGAGGCCAAGGTCTATGTAAATTAGTTGTTGATTCAGTTATAGAACAGCAGAATCAAACCGGTATGTTAATTAAAGATCAGCATAATCAAAATCAAATATGTTGTGTACAAAATCCTACAAGTCCTTGGTATTGTTATCGGACTAATCGGTAGGTGCGGATAGTAATAGATCTCCCTAGATCCACCTGGATCTAGAACAAAACACACCAGAACATGATGCTTTCCTTAAGTTTTAGATATTGAATTTACTAACTAAAGAGGGATGAGTGACATACCATTTAAATGTCGCATCCTCTCGCCATCGCCATCTTAGCTCTGTTCCAACACTCATACAATAATGAACCTGCAAAAGAACGCAACCAACCAAAGTGATAGAAATAGCATAAACTCAATATAAACCTATGTATGTGATCAAGGAATCATACAATAAAACACAATAAGCTTTATAGGAAAGAATCATATTACTGTATCATATTAAATGTGAAAGAGAGATTACAACCATGGCCTTGATGTCATAAGGTCCCTTCCAATTGTCCTTCGTTCCCCACACACTTCTTGCTCCAAGGATTCTAAAACCACGGATTCGATAGCTACTCACAATCTATCTTGACAAAGCAAATCTAAAAGCCACTCTAAAAAAGCTAACAATTCCAAGCTAACCAAAGCTCCAAAAGCTAACCAAAAGCTAACTTTCTCCATGAGAACTCCTCTCTTTTTATAAGTTGAAGAGGATAAGGTGAGGAGGTTAGGATGATCCCACTAAATCATGAAAGAGAGTAAGATCCAAACCATTCGGATGCCAGCTCACCATGGAAGTTTCTCCTTCTAGAAGATTCGAGAAAACACTCGTTTTTCCCACGTGTAAGCATTCTCACACCCTGCCTATAGTGAAACCTGTGAACCTCTCGCAACCCATCTATGGTGCAACCTGCGAGAATCAGGCATTCTCGCACCCTGCCTATATAGCAACCTGTGAACTTCCTTTTTTACAGGGTTTTTACAAGGGAAAATGCAACTTCTTTTCTCAGGAAAAGTTCTTCTCCCTTCTCTCTTCAGGAA
>ML822152.1:0-12407 GCA_009831015.1 Picea engelmannii | reverse complement strand
AGGTAAGTGGTTTCATTTTTACACAAGCTTGAACCATAGAAAACTATGCTTGCAACTTCCCAACGCATAACACATGGATGGTTGGTACTTAGCCCCCAGCTTAAGAAACTAGTGGCTCAACTTCAGCATGAAGTCCAGAGGCTAAAGCAAATTCCCCCCAAGCTTCGTTTCATCCAACTGCAAAGGAGAATAAAATGAAGCTTCAAATACTAGACGAAGGACTTGACTCAAATAGAGAGGGGGGAAACTATTTCATTTTTTAACGAGCTTGACACAGAAACAAGAACTATGCTCGTAACCTATGTTTCATTTTTTTAATGAGGTTGCCACAAAGATGAAAAAACTATCCTCATAAGTGGTTTCATTTTTTAACGAGCTTGAAATTAGAAAACCATGCTCAAAGACCTATGCTTCATTTTTTAACGAGGTTGCCTCAGAGACCAAAAACTATCCTCGGGGTCTCTCTTCTTGATCATGGATTCCAAGAGGACAATGCTCTAGAAGGACACCATGTCATGGGACAAAACTCGGTCATGGCTTCCAAGAGGTCTTCATTTGACAGAAGAAACACACTCTGGAAGGACACCATGTCGAGGGTCACGATAGGAGTAAAGAGATCAGGCTCTAACAACCCTACCGAAGAGATCACCATGTCAACTACTAGATCTAAGTCATCAGAAGTTGAATCCATGGGCGACAACGCCACATAATTGACCTGTGGCAGGGGCGATATCGTCTGCATATAAGAACCATTCAGGGACGCAATCCAGGCAGGGTCAATGAATGAAAGTTGATCAACAGTCACAACCCATCCATCGTGAGAGAAAGATATCACACGAAAAAGAGTAGACACAATAGCTTTCATGGCATAGACATAATCCCGCCCAAGGAGTAAAGAAAAATCCAAGGGGTCTTGGACTACCATGACATCAATGAAGAAAATAATGAACCTGCAAAAGAACGCAACCAATCAAAGTGATAGCAATAGTATAAACTCAATATAAACCTATGTATGTGATCAAGGAATCATACAATAAAACACAATAAGCTTTATAGGAAAGAATCATATTACTGTATCATATTAAATGTGAAAGAGAGATTACAACCATGGCCTTGATGTCGTAAGGTCCCTTCCAACTGTCCTTTGTTCCCCACACGCTTCTTTCTCCAAGGATTCTAAAACCATGGATTCGATAGCTACTCACAATCTAACTTGACAAAGAAAATCTCAAAGCCACTCTAAACAAGCTAACAATTCCAAGCCAACCAAAGCTCCAAAAGCTAACCAAAAGCTAACTTTCTCCATGAGAACTCCTCTCTTTTTATAAGTTGAAGAGGATAAGGTGAGGAGGTTAGGATGATCCCACTAAATCATGAAAGCGAGTAAGATCCAAACCATTCGTATGCCACCTCACCATGGAAGTTTCTCCTTCTAGAAGATTCGAGAAAATGCTCGTTTTTCCCACGTGTAAGCATTCTCGCACCCTGCCTATAGTGCAACTTGCGAACCTCTCGCAACCCAGCTATGGTGCAACCTGCGAGAATCAGGCATTCTCGCACCCTGCCTATATAGCAACCTGTGAACTTCCTTTTTTACAGGGTTTTTACAAGGGAAAATGCAACTTATTTTCTCAGGAAAAGTTCTTCTCCCTTCTCTCTTCAAGAACTCAGGCCACTGACCCCTCTGAAGGCAACAGATAGGTTTACATCATTAACGGTCATAGGGATGACAAAAATAATGTGTAACGGGTATTATGACATTAATTTTTATCTAACAAACGGATCAGCTCCCCCCCACCTTGATCCAAAAAAGAGGAGATCGTTGACATTAAAATCTGCACCTTTCCAACTAGTGAATGGTATATTGTTTTGCCAAAATTTTGATGGAATCCTTATGCGTTTTCTAGCAAGAGATGAAGCAGATAAAGTCTTATCAGAATTAGATGCAGGGGAAGCTGGTGGGCATTTTGGTGGAGGCACTACTGCCCACAAAGTATTAAGGGCGGGGTATTACTGACCCACCCTTTTCAAAGATGCCCATGCATTATTCCACAAATGTGTAATCTATCAAAAGGCTTCTGGACAAGTACAGAAGGCAGCATTCCCGTTGCAACCTGTTTCGGTGGATTTCCCTTTTCAGCAATGGGGTCTTGACATCATTGGCCCAATTAACCCCACCTCCTCGCAGCAACATAAATACATCATCACAGCGACAGACTATTTCACCAAATGGTTCGAGGTTGCACCATTAAAAGTGGTAAACACCAGTCAGGTAATATCTTTCCTTAATTCAAACATTATCACTCATTTCAGTATTCCTGAATGTTTAGTGTTCGATAATGTTTCCTATTTTTCGTCTCTTGACATGAGTGCTTTTGCTTTAGAAAAAGGGATAAAACTAAAGTATTCTTCTAGCTATTACCCCCAAGGAAATGGTTTGGCGGAATCAACAAACAAAAACCTGATCAAGATCATCAAGAGTACGGTCTCCAAAAACCACAAAAACTGGCATAATGCACTATTCAATGCAATCTGGGATGATAGGGTAACTCCGAAAATTGTTGTTGGTAATTCCCCCTTTTTCCTCGTTTACGGTAGGGAATCAATTCTTCCACCACACGTTCTCCTTCCATCTCTACAGTTATCGCAGAAGTTTCAGGAAGAAGACTGTCCTCCTTTGGAAAGTCGGATTAATGCTTTGCTGAAGTTAGAAGAGGTAAGGACTCAAGAAAAACAAAAACTGGATCTACATCAACTTATTGTCAAAAGCTGGTTCAATTCGAATTCTGCCTCAGACAGGAATTTTGAGGTAGGTGATCTTGTCCTCAAATGGGACAAACCTCATGAGGGGAAAGGAGAGCATACTAAGTTCCAAAACCTGTGGTTGGGACCATTCTTAATCGCTGAAAAACTAGGTCCCAGTTCTTTTCACTTGTAGAATTTAGAGGGACAGCCAGACACCTTCCCGGTGAATGGCCAAGCTCTCAAAAGGTATTTCACCTGACAACTCTCAGATACACCTTTTATACATATTTTTCTGTTTTGGTTTCTTTCGCTTTCCATTTTTTTTTTCTGGTTTGTTTTTATTTTTATTTTTTTGTTTATTGGCCTTTTTTAGTCAAACATGCATGTATTACAGTCTAGTTCAAAAGAAGAGAACAGAATGCTTCATCTCAAAATAACTGTCAAGGGCTATCAGAGCATCAATTATTGTATTTTTCTAAAAACGTAAACTAGTTAAAGATGGTAATTTGTTTAAGAATTGATTTCTTGGTTTCAATTTGCATTTGAGAGTAGACACGACTATCTTTAAAAAGTATTTGCGTTGTCCCTGCTCTTAAGAAAGCAACTCAACGATGCCTTCCTGTCCTCGAAAATTAGTTTTATTAATAAACTATTTTCAGATCTTGATGAAGGTTAGCAAGAAAAATTTAAAGGCCTGGAAAATATTAAGTTGTGTAAAAACTGGAATTTTCAGTGTCACCCCGCTCTGCTGAATGTCTTTAAAACTATATCAGAATGTGAATAATTTCTCAAAGAGTTGTGGGAAGTGTTTGTAAACCCGTTGGGACACTGAACAGGTCTGTTGGCAGTGGGTAAATTCATGCATGATGCCAAGACAACTTCATCGGGGTACTGAACAGGCCCGCTGGTAGCGAAGCGATGTCAGGTTAAAGAAAATTCTCAAGTATAAATCTTGATTTTGGTCATAAGCATCCTTCATGCTGATTTGAAATTTATTGGATAGGATACAGACGTCAGAGTGGGTTAATTGACATCCCTATCGAGGCTATGGATGCCTACTGGCAATAGTGGCCCTGTCAACAGTATTGGAGCCATTAACTTAAACAGTGTGGCTTTCATTTGTGAAGTCTGTCACCAGATTTCATTCCTTTAACGAAAGATATCTTAAGATGGACCATGTCGTGATTATTAAAGATGCTCAAATGACTTTTCAGTTGTTCTTTGATTTGAAATCATTCAAACATTTCTAACCTGAACTCGTTAGTGATACAGAGATAACTGCTTCTCCCAGCAAGTTGCCATTGTTGGCAACCCAACATATTTTTAACTTTTTAACTATCAAATAATAATCTATGTAGCTGCCTAAGTGGGGTCGTACATTTTTCTATTCTTCATAAGCAATTTTTGAAACAACAAATGCAAGTTTTTGGTTATTCCTAGTGTTTCTGTTTCCATGCTTCGTTTATGACTGAAAGCATGAAAACGAAGCATTAAAACTTACGATTGTATTACCGCTCTATTTAAAAGTTTATGAAAGGAAAATGGCTCAACATTTTGGTTAATAAAGTCTTTGTTCTTTTCTGTGAAGTTCATTCTCTTTGTTTCCCTCATCGAATGTCAAGCATGCTTATGGATTGTTATATGAATCAACAAAGGTCCTTTTAATTTAACCATCATTATATTTATGTGTGGTTCTTGGTCATATGTTCCCTTGTCACTAGACTTTGGTTTATAAGTTTCCTTCTCCTAAACTTTAGAACCTAACCCACCTTGTTGCGCAATCATTTTAAACTTTTAATGCACTTGGTCATGGCCTGTACTATGTGGGAGGTGGCAGTCCGATCACAGTGAGTCGATCATTTCGAAGCTTAGTCTTGGGTTTTGCAACACCCCTCGCATTCATTTCAAACAATGCCTATCTTTTCATTGAGAATCTTCTGCTCATTTTCCATAGATTGTTGATGAGTTTCAGATCTGAAGTATACCTCTGGTCTATTCTTAGAAACCCTCCATATGCACTGTGTTTGGGTGTTTTCTTGTCAAATTCCCATGGCCCCAGTTGTTAGGATTGAACCCAACGGCACTCAAACCTTGTTCCTATGCGATGATGCAAGAGAGGATCTCGAGGGTCATAGATGGCTTATTTTCCTTGAGAAATTCTAGGGCTTTAACCTTCAAACCGCTCAGGAGTTCACCCTCTCATTTGATGGATGTCGAGCCAAGGTGGGGGATATTCAAATAGAAGTCACAGAGGACTTTTTAAGTCAAGCAATAGGTCTCCCTACGAGCGGGCAGAAGTGGTTCAAGAATGCCAAGGTCGAGGAGGTTCCATGGAGTCTTTTCTTTACATCTCAAAAGATCAATGGTTGTGACAAAGGTATGCCAGTGTCCCCATTGAAAACCTGATGGCATGGTTTGCTTGTAGTGTTGAAACAGTTCATGGTGTGTGAAGGACATTTTGGTTTTTTCTTTCTATATCACCTGCATTTTCTCATGAATTTCATAGGGTTTCCATTAAACATGCCTTATTACCTATGGAGAACCCTGTATAAAATGGCTAAGAGGTATAAGAAGCAATGTTTGGATTCAAGCCTTTTCCACCACGGTTTGATAAAAATTATGGTTGCACATCAATTGAAGTTACAGAACAATGACTGGGATTTGTTCCTAACCCGAAATGGTTTCACTAACTCATATGTTGTGGAGGTTGAAAAACCCATGATTGAGGAAACCATAGTCTATCCCAGAGTGTTCCCTTCATCTACACAGACTTGTGTTATGGCCACCCACAGTAAGCCTTTACCCGACTCAAAAGTTGCTGAGCATACCCATGAACAAGATGCACAGCCTAATGCCTCTGCCAAAAATGCAAACAGACCTGATGGCAAGCCATCTAAGGGTGATATCGATTTAAGTTTTAAAAATAAGAGGGCACGAAGGCTGATCTTGAGGAATATACAAAATAAATCAAACCCTCATGTGATCTCGACCAAGACGATCGAGATCCATGAGAGCTCGGATTCTGAGATTGATAGATTTATGGCCGAAGAAGACCCTCCTTCCTTCCAAACACACCTCGATCAGTCTTACAATTTCATGGATAATCTACCGCCTTGTCTAAAGCATAGTGAAGGGTTTCTAGGTATTAAGTTTGGCGACAAATCTACAGGCCACATTGGGGACGTCCTGGTACACAACCGTGGGTATTCTCAATCGACCGTCACACAATCACAATGTGAAATGTGTCTATTCTGGATTGACAAGTATTACACCGACATACCCATTTTACAGTCACAGATCAAAGCCCTTATTGATCAGGTCGACCCCTTAATAAATGAAAATCGCAGGCTCAAATCTATTGTTAAGGGACCAGCAAAACGCTTGAAAACTATAGGGAACGTCATATTAAAAAATGTCGAGACTGCAACAGCAGTAATAAATTCTGAGATCATGTGATTTGATTTGATTTTACAGTTAAAGGTAATATTTCTTTTTATCTTAAAATAGTGTTATATTTTGTTTATTAATTTAGATTTCGTTGTTAAAATATACTAGCTACAAAATCAACAGATTCTGTAGCCAGTCTATTCTAATTCGAAATTTGGAAAATTGTGGTTAAATGAATATCTAAATTTCTTTCTTTTATCTTTTCCTTTCAGGATATCTGGGAGGCTATGGTGATCAAGTGATCTGAATCATTTTTTGGGGGCTTGTTAGCCATATCTATGATCCATTTTTTTATAAACAGGAACAAACTTTTTTTTTAGCTTTTAAAGATTTAGTGTGATCTTGGGTGGTTATATTCCCCCTCTATTTTTGTAATCAACAGATGATTGTATCTTATCTTATAAGATAAGACAGATACCTTTCTGAACCCTTTCAAAAACTCATATTTTTTGTAAATAAATCATCTTGGCCTGGGGCTGAAGTATGGACAATTAATTCACAAACTTGAATGGAACAAAATGCATATTACAGCTTTAGTTTTTTGTGTATGATGTCTTAATTTAAGTTTTGTTTATATTGACAAGATAATAGGTGTTGATAGCTTTTGTATTCATGCTTTATTATGAGTCGGGATAATTCATTTATAAATACTGTCCATATGTGATGTTTCAGATATTACATAGGGTGATCATCTTTTCAACTTGAATTAGGAGATTTGTCTTTAATTTTTTTTGTTGAAACATTTAAATGCGAAGTTCTTACAAAAAGATTTATCTTAGTGTAATTGCTTGTAAATCATAAGATCACCAAGATTATTTGCATCTCTTCGTTCTATCGTTAAAACTCAACAGTCAATATATTGTTTTGCATTTATTCCAAACAGTTTCAAAGTTCACTGCAAGTTTATCTCTTGGACAGGTTGGCTGGACATTCTATAATTATACAGGTGATTGGATGCATGTCGAATAACCCATTAATAGGTTAGTTTATTTCTTTTATCTTTGGTTTGTCTTCGAAACTCTTATGTGTGACCTGGCTTTGACCGTTCACGTTATTCTGTTTCATAGTATATTCTTTTGTTTAATCTTAGATAAATAAAGAAAAAACAAAAAATAGTTTATGTGCTTTCTTTATCTGCTTTTGTTAAAGCAGCCATCTTTTCATAGATTTTCGTGAGTTTAGATTAAAGCTCGCACTTGTATAACATGCACATAAATTAGATAAACAGATATGTTGTGTAAATATTATTTAAAATAGTTATATAGATACGCATGTATGTATATATATATATATATATACTAAATAGTTATTTGTTAGTTTGTTCTTTTTCTTTTATTTGTTTCTTTTAGGACTTTTAGATTGGCCAACGGAGCCATTAAACCCGTCGGAACAAGTCATACCAAACGGCTTGGGTTATTTAGACAACCTCGGACCGGACTCATTCTTCCAATTGACGGACGGTCATTTTCGCCCGTCAACATGTCCCAAGACATGGGAAGAGGAGGAGGACATGTCTTGTGTTCCATATGTGAGTGTAGTGTGTAGTTTGATGTATGCAATGGTCTATACTAGACTGGACACTGCACATGCAGTGGGAGTTTTGAGCAGGTATATGTCAAAATTGGGGAAGGAGCATTGGACAACAGTAAAAAGGGTTTTCAAGTATTTATGTGGCACTGCTAGCTATGGATTGTGCTACCAAGGAAGACCATGATTGGATAGAGTGTTGGACATACATGGATTTTTGGATGCATATTGGGCTATATATCTAGATCGTAGGAGATCTACAAGCGAGTATGTGTTTAACCTGTTTGGAGGAGAAATCAATTGGATGAGCAAAAGACAAGCTGTAGTGGCACTTTCAACTAAAAAAGTTTAATACATGGTAGCCACTCATGCAAGTAAGGAAGCAGTATGGTTAAAAAGATTGTGTTCAGGTATTGGGTTGGTACAACAAGATGTAATGATAGATTGTGATGGTCATAGTGTAATTTGTTTTGCGAAGAACCACACTTATCATTCAAAGACAAAGCATATTGATATTCAATATCACTTTGTGAGGGACATGGTTGAAGAAAAGAAAGTGTTGTTGTTGAAGGTGGACACTTTGAAGAATGTTGCAGATTCATTAACAAATTCTTTGAGCACTGAGAACTTCTCTTAGTGTAGAGGATCCATGGGAATTGTTGCCCTAGATTGTTGACTATGTAACCCTGTAACCCCTTGTATGCAAAGAAAACAACAAGTGGGAGAATGTTGGGTATGTGTTATATTCTTTGCATGACTAGCCCTAGTGTCTGTTATGTTGCATCGGACATGCAGGGGGGTTTGATGGGGGGCGCTAGGCCCCTCCTTCGGGGATTGTAGGGGTTCGAGGGCAATGCCCCTGAGAAAAACAACTCCTTGGGAAACGTGTCATATTTTTACCTCATTTTTTTTGTTGCCTTGATTTTCGTGTCCATTGTTGGGAAGTTTTTCGAAACATGGTTTTTGCCAATTTTTTTCTATTTTCGATTAAGGAATTAGGGCTTTTGACTAATCCAGATCATTGGGTTAGGGTTTTGGATGTCATTGGCTCATATATGTATATTGTATTGTAAACAATGTATCAATATGAATGAATATAGAATATGTTGGTTTTCCCGGTTTGTGTTTCCAAGGGAAAAAACTCTATGTAATGTGTATATTTGTCATTGTATATTTTTTGTTCTTTTATTGAAAATTTGTTTGCAATAAAATATTGTACGAGGCTAAAATCTACAGTATCCGACCAGAAGAAAAATAGAAGTTATGTTTTCATTATGGACTAACAGAGCAACAATTGTTGAAATATGTTCATATTGCTAGAATAACCAAAGGATAAACGGGCCAGGTCTTATTGCAATTACTTGAAATGCATTCGGATAATATTCTTTTTCAATTGGGACATATCGCTCCCACCATTCCTGGTGCTAGACAATTAGTTAATCATGGGTGTATCTGAGTCAATGACCATATGGTAGATACACCAAGTTACCCTTGCAAACCTCAAGATGTTATTACTATAATAGATCAACAAAGATTGAGAGCTATTATTAGGAAGAATCTAGATCTTTTGCAGAGGGATAAATTTCCAAATCATTTGACTTTTCATTCGTTACAATATAAAGGATTCATCAATCAAATAATATATAGTAAATGGATCAGTTTGAAGATTAATGAATTGTTGGTCGTAGAGTATTATTCTCATCAAGCTTGAATCGAGAATGAAATGAAAAGGAGGGGTTGGGTTGATGGACATCTCAAAATTATGTTCTTCTCCCTTCTTACTAGATTAAATCCAGTAACTTCTCAAGTAGAGGATCAACATCATGAATATCATCCTGGTTGTCCTCATACATTGGAGAAAATGTGTCTTGAATCAATCTATGTATCTCATCTTCTTGATTTGTATCAATAATGTTATCTCCATCCATATCATCATTAAGAACTCGATCTTCAATATTCTGATTTCCATGTTCCTCACCATGTAAAGTAGTATTTATGCTACTACTTGGAAAATAACTCTCTAGTGGTCGACATTTTGGGAGCATTGTCTTTTTATTTACAAACAATGTATTAAAATTAGTGTGTATAGAACATATATTAAAACGATAAAACATTTGAAAAATGCATGACATGATCAATATTACAAAGAATACATTATATATTGAACAATGTCTTACCAAGGGATGATATTCATAACCCCCTTCAGCATGCCCCTTCTCCCTACAATGTTTTTCAGTTGTTGTTATTAAAATTCTTCTTGTTTGCAAGCCCCTACAATCATTGCAAGAGAAATAACATTTTCCATCGCCCTTCGCCTCCAATGTCGCTCTAAACTGAGCAAGCCTCCTAGCATTTTCATTCATAGTATATTAATTTGACACAGTAATTGCCTATAAGAACCAATTAAATATTTAAAAAAATAAATTTTGTTAAAACATTGAAAAATAAATAAAATTAAAATTTCATATACTTCGAGTCCAATCAGAGGAAATATATGTTGCAATGCTAAATTTTGAAAAAAAATATTAAAAATTAATTAATTTAAAATTCCATATACTTCGACGTTCATTCACATGAAATATATGTAGCAATGCTAAATTTCGATAAAAAAAAAAAAAATTGGTTAAAACATTCATGTTAAAAAAATTTGAAATTATAATTTCTTAACATGGCTTTATGTTAAAAGAGACAAAAAATTAAAAATACTAACCTTTCAAGTCTAAAATCCAAGATATGTAGATCGAGAATTGGGTGTGTTAAACCAGTACGTGACAGAAAAAATCAAAGCTCAAACAATCACCCACAAAATTGTCGCAATTATAGCAAATTTGTAGAAATTTGTCTTAAGGACATGTATTTATAGTTTGATTCTCGTTGATATAGCGATGAAAATAAATGGGTTGACCTCGAAAAAAGTCAATACCCATTACTCTACACGTGTGGTTCGCACGTGTGGCACAAGTTTCGATATAGCGATGAAAATCCATGGATATATACAATGTTTTCTAAAACTGTCGCTATAGTGACGAACGTTGAGGCCAAACCAAAAATAAATCAAAAGAAAGCCAAAATTTTAATGCGTTTTCCATGAATTATAGAAACGTGGAAATATTTCGTCGCATTTTGGGCCCATATGTATTAGTGTCGGGAAGCATGAGAAATTCATATATGGCTCTTTACTAGTACCATTATTTCTAGAGAGAGTTCCATGGTTGCGTCCTCATACTCGCACGCATGTACATCCAGTCTATGAACCATGCATGGAGACATGGACCAGTTTCTTGGCTCGACTAGGAGTTGATCGTCCAATCTTTTCTTTTGAGGTTGATTTATTCGATTGGTGGAAGAAGCAGATGCCTATGATAGAGGATTTCCACTATTTTGCTATGGATTTCAAGGAAAGTATGGACTTGGTGCTTCATCAAGGAGCACAGTGGGATGCTTCAAGTGGAACTCTAAAGAACATGAACTCATAATATTCTATTTTTTTAAGTTTCGATGTACGTGATTTTTTGTTGTACAAAGGGATTAACTTATCATTTCATCTTACAGATCAAGGACCTGTGTGTCCTGATGGTATGTTGGCATATGCTCGGTGCAGAGAAGCCTTGGAGATAGAGGGAGGTGATTATGTTGGAGAAATTCAGTACGTGGAGAGGAACTTGAGGGGTTTAACCATGGCATTCCCCTCAATGTGTCTTCGAGATATCCCTCGTCACTTACAGAGACACATAGTGGGTGTGTCTGAGGAAATGAGTCACCTACTACGCCGAGTATCTAGAGCAGTTATTGACTATCATGAGCACCATGGTCCAGGGGAAGACTGATAGATTTTCCTGAGGGATGTTGTCCTAGATTTTGAGATGATGATGTATAGGCTATGTGTTGATTAAGGTTGGTTGTCATTGATGTCAACCCTTGAAGAAAGCCCGGTAGCACAAAGGTCTGGGTAATGGACCCAATATTGTTTGATGTAAATATGACTCATTATTGTATTGTCATGGTTGATAAGAAGTAAATATGGATGAACTCCAAAGTGGTCCCCTTATGGTGAAATCCCTCACGGGAAGACGCTTTGTGGAGTAAGAGAACCCATGCTTAATTGTGGAATAATGAGATGAAGAAAAGTGATTTTTTTAGGGAAAATATCCTAGATGGATAGTGCTTGTCATGTCATTTCTGTTGGTATGTAGAACGTCACATAACTCCTCATGGTTTGAGAGTTATGGCCTTACAAAGTTGGGGGACCCTCATATGTCATCTAGAAGCCCCAAAAGGTCAAAGTAGTCAAAGTGGTTTAAGAGATTTTAAAAGGTAAATAATAAAGTGAAGTGATGAGTGTATTATAATTGAAAGTGAATACAAAATAAATTATTTCAATAATAAATTTAATGAAGAAATTAGAAGTGGACCCAACCCTAAAATAAGGAAAGTGGGCCAAGTGACATAGAAGATGTTTTTAAGGAAGCTACTTGGAGAGTATAAATAAGAGTCAAGGCTCTCTTATTTGAATCACACTTGAGAATATTGAATATCTATATGTGGCTGAGGTAACCAAGGATATCTAAACTAGAATTCTGAGTGAAGGTGAAGAAAATAAGGCCGAAATGCAAGGAAGGATAAATTCTTTTGATGGTGCTTTCTAAGGTATGTTATTTACAGGTCATCTCACCATTTTTGCTATAACT
>ML822151.1:18825-76605 GCA_009831015.1 Picea engelmannii | reverse complement strand
TGAACACTCAAAGACTCGTAGAGGCTCTAGATGAAGCCTAGGATTGCTTCTCTATATTGCAGAAGGTGGGAGAGTTCGAGGAAGGACTAAGAGCAAAAGAATGCATTGGACACCAACCAATGCAAAGGCAAATAATGAGTCTCAATCAAAGACTCGTAGAGGCTCTAGATGAAGCCTAGGATTGCTTCTCTATATTGCAGAAGGTGGGAGAGTTCAAGGAAGGACAAAGAGAAAAAAAATGCATTGGATACCAACCAATGCAAAGACAAATAATGAGTCTCAATTCCTAGTTAGGTGTAGTTGAAACCTGACAAAGATAGATAAACGTTAATTAAAAAACAATGGTAAAAGGATTGAAGAGATAGCTGAAAAAATAGACCAATTGTAGAGGATAGAATGCAACTAGGATAGAAACACATGAGATCAAGAAAGAGAGTGAAAATGAAGGTTTCTAGTTAGTGGCTCATCCCTCAATCTCAATTGGATCATTTAGAGCAGAAATTATGATGGACAACGAGGATGCCACTATGCAACAATCAACAATCCAAGCGATGAAACAATTCTTTTTCATTTAGTCAAAAGTCTAATTAGAATCAAGATTCTCATTAGTTTTTATTTCATGTACTGTTTTGGAAAATGGTAGTTTTGTGTGGATATCTTTTATCCTGAAAACCCCCACCATAACATTATAAAAAAATCATTAACTATCACCAATAATCATTCGATGCGATGCAACCGGGCACCGAAATTTTGATGGTGAAGGGAAAATCTTTTTAGTTTAATAACCTAAACTGGAATATAACATGTACTTTCTCAGTGCCCAACACATTTTTGGGGACCCCATTCTGCTCTGATAAGTGGCCATCAAATTGGCATGGTTTCTAATTCATATCATGCCAAAAATATGCCTAAATACATTTGTAAGAGAAAAAACAATTCTTTGATTTACATTGGAGATTTTTTTCCATTAAGGATGTAGGATAAATGTTTTATGAATTGAACCTTTTTCAACAACTCAAAGTAAGCGAATGAAGACTCACAATTTTTGTTTGAAACCTGACAAGATTCATTTTAGATTGATCGGATTGCAGATATCAATCATTAACATTGCAAAATCAAGTCGTAGTAGAAGTCTTCGAGAATATTGGATCCATTTTTTATATTAAAATAATAATTTGAATAATTCAAAATTGCAATTTCATAAAAAAAAATCTATAACCAAACTCCAATGAATCTAAACACAAAATAAATAAATTCATAGAACATATAATTGCCTACTTAAATCCATTTCCATAATTAAAAAATAATAAATAAATAAAAATATCAACATAATCTCTCAAAAACCATATATATTTCTTTGGATTGACCTTTAACATTTCATATGGAAATAGCTAATGAAAAACTTAGCTATCCACTCTATTAGTCAAATGTGCAAGGATTCTACGCATGTCCCTTTGGTCAAGGAAATTCTACATCGTGGGGACACCGAAAATAAAAATCTTTATATAACATATATTTATATTCATTATATGGAAAGTACAAATATAGGCCGACAGAATCCCATACATATGGTAGAATGGAACATTCTCGAACCGAGGGAAACATGGTAAAACCGGTTTATGTAAACTTAGTAAAATAGTTTATATATAAAACTAGAAATGGAAAGAAAGTCACATCTAAAATCATGTACGACCAAATGTCGCTTTCTCCCTCGTGGATGTTCTGACATCAAGTTAGATTCTGACCAAATCTACTTAATCATTGACTTGACCAATAATAGGAGTTGCCATCCTTAGAGTGATGACTCTTCCATGAATCTAACTTGATGTACTCTCCCATGATTGTAACTTGATGATTGATGTGACTCCTAGGTTGTCTTGTATGTCGGTTGTGTTTGGGTCACAACCTTAGTGAGCTGGATTGTCCACTATTCCATGCAAATTCCACATTCTTTATGGTTGCCTTGGTGAGTTGGATAGTCCACTTTGCCATGCAAATTCTACAAATCTTTGTGGTCGGTTTGAGTTGAGATGCACACATGAATCAGATTGTATTGAGCTTACAACGTGTCATGTTCCTTACATCTAAATAGCAAAAGATTCCCCTATAAAATATTTAATTTTGAACGTTGGTCAAAATGATAGAAATTGCTTACTATTTCATATAGCATTTACTTTTGGAGGTCAGAACATCCACGAGGGAGAAAGCAACATTTGGTCGTACATGATTTTAGATGTGACTTTCTTTCCACTTCTAGTTTTATATATAAACTATTTTACTCAGTTTACATAAACCGGGTTTACTATGTTTCCTTGAGTTCGAGAATGTTCCATTCTACTATATGTATGGGATTCTATCATAAATGGAAATGGTCTATGTATGGGTTGGGTTCTGTCATAACTGTAAATAGTTTTTTTTTCTTCAAGTCTATATAAATCTACATGAAATTATTATTTTTTATTATTTAAAATCTATTTTTAATGTATAAATGGATTTAGTATGTTGAAAAATCTTTGGGACACTCGGATTATACATAAATAATCTCTCAAATATGTGAATCTAACAATTTCTATCCAGATTTCGAACAAATGTCCCTAGAAAATATCACCAAAAAGGAGTCATTTCTTAGAATGTTTAAACTAGACATAAATATAAGTTATGTAAAGATTTTTATTTTCGATGTCCCATGATGTAGAATTTACTTGATCAAAAGGAGAACATGCGTAGAATATTTGCACATTTTACTAATGGAGTGGATAGCTAAGTTTTTCATTTGTTCTTTCCATATCAAATGTTAAAGGTCAATCCACATAAATATATATGGTTTTTGAGAGATTGGTTTTGGTTTTTATTTTATTTTATTTTATTTTATGTTTTATGGAAATAAATTTAAGTAGGAAGTTATGTGTTTTACGAAATTAATTTTTTTGTGTTAAGATTCATTGGAGTTTGGTTATAGAACTTTTGATGAAATTGCAATTTTGAGTTATTCCAATTATTGTTTTAATATAAAAAATGGATCCAACACCTTCGAAGACTCCTACTACGACTTGATTTTGCAATCTTAATGATTGATATTTGCACCTCCATCAATTCAAAATGAATCTTGCTAGGTTTCAAACAAAAAATGTGAGTTTTCCTTCCCCTTACTTTGAGTTGTTGAAAAAGGTCCAATTTATAGAACATTTATCCTACATCCATATTGGAAAAAAGTCTCCAATGTGAATCAAAGAGTTGTTTTTTCTCTTACAAATGTGTTTATCAAGTTATCATTTTCTTGTGATCCAATTTATATTATTGGATTAGTTCCTCTACACATTATATTCATAAACCTTGGTTCCATTGATTCTATAGGGTATCTAGTGGATGTAAAAAGAATATGGGTTCTTACCGCTTGTAAATTTGTAAGAGTATAATATATGTACATTGAATTGATAAAGAATGAGTTCCCATAAAAGCATCTAAAATTCCATTATACTCTTGATTCCATATTATAAGTTTTTGTGAAAGTAGCACCAATATAAACCCCTAGTTTTTCTATTACATTATCATAATATCTAAATTAAACTTGCTTGATTAGTAACTATCATACAATGTACTGTTGGATCTCCAAAATTAACGATTTAATCGTTAGTATAAACTCGTTTTCAACCTAGTTGACCTTCATTTTTTCCTCATTTCATCCTTATTATCATTGTTATGTCTGAGTTTTGGTGGGAAACCCTCAATGTTTGTATCGATTTAGTCATGCGTAGAACAGGGGATTTCTATAAATCACCTTGTCTACTTTGGGGTTTCATTGTATGTATAAAAACCGAGCATTATTCATGTAGAGTGTAACTTGGTAATGAGAGATTGATAGGGAACGATATTAGCACGAGAGACAAGCTAAAACTTGTGCCTTAGACTTGATGTCAATATAATACGATTTCTAGTTAGTAACGATAGCTGGTGTTCCATATTTTATGAAGTGTTTTTGAATCTGTTTGATTTGTAGCCTTCTTTAGGAAACGTGGGAGCGTTGGGAAGGGACCGCCAGTGAATTCTCGTTGCCTCCTTGTTTCATAGTTGTAGAGTTAACAATATTATTGTCTGAGAGTTTTGTGATTATTATTGGTATCTGTCTATTGAAGAATATTTACTGTAAATTCTTTACAACCTCATCATAATTGTAAGTCAAATATTAATCTTATATGTTGTAACTGTGAGCAACTGCAGATTCAAATGTATTTTGGTTTCTAGTGATATTATGTTTGTGGTTTGATATAAAAGTATCCCAATTCTATTTTGAATATTTGCAGTATTCAAAATCCATCTTACTCTGTCTTATAGTATATGTCTTTTCATTAGTTTGGGATGTGTGAGCTTTGAATGAGTTGAATAGACTAGTTCTTTTCTCTTTATATTTCTTCGCTTTAGATCATGTAAGAATATTTACTCTATCTCTCTCAAGGACTAATATTTGAAGTGTGATTCCTTTGAAGTCTTTACATTGTATTACTTTAACTTTGTTTTCTTGCAGCCTATGTGTGGATCTGCTATAGGAATAAGCCATTGAAGATCAATATCTAACTCGGGAGATATGATCTTGCGATCCAATGTTAAGCTACATCGCGTGGTGTTAATTTTCAATTGATTTCATTTGAGATTGTCTTGTAATGACATATTTCTCCCATCCAAGGTTGTCAAATAGTAATTTTCTTTATCGACTTTCTTCTTGACGATGTAAGCGCCAAGCCATGAGCTGTCATCTCTCTGGTCATACTTGGGCTTGCCCTTTTTCTTGTCCCACATGAGCGTAAGAATTCCTTCACTAAAATTGATATAAGGTATATTCTCAATGCATGGATAGGAAGGAGGCTCTATGTTGACCATTCTTTTGATAGATTCTTCGCGTTCTTCTTCTTCTTTCTTCAAAATTTGGATAGACCCTGTCTCTTTCCCTTGGTAATTTGCAAGTTTCTCCTTGTATTCATCTGTCCTTGGGAGGAGAATATCTATGGAGTCTTCTTGCATGAAAGGAAACTCAGATGGATCATACTCAATAATCTATTGGGTCACATCATAGTCACACTCACTGACGTAATCGGGGCCATTGGGATCCATCACATGTTTATCATTCTTTTCCCGGTTGTACAAGATATCAAAGGTGCCATCACCCATGAGGATGCATGCATGGGTAAGGTTCATGCTAAGGAAACCCCCAAGGGCAGAAGACCAACTCCTTGATAAGAGAATCCCCCAAGCATCCATGACATCAATCACTACTATGTGTATGAGGAGGCCGATATGTGGAAAATCAATCAGAAAAACCTCAACGTCCTCACATAACCCATAAAACTTGACCCTTTTAGAATCAATACCACATACATTACCATAGGGTCAGGTTTTCTTCAAACCAAGTTGTTCCATCACCTTCAATGACATGACATTCGTTGGGGCCCCAGAATAAAACATACATTTGCTCAAGCGGAGGTCATTCATTCTTAATGAAAGACAGAAGAGAGGATTCTTGTCTCTTTGTCGATCGAGATACATAGTGTTCAAAATGATAGGAGGGTATTCCTTCTCGGTTGGTACTTGTAATATCTTCAAGACTTCCCTTTTCATAGAAGGGATCTTGCACATCTCGGTTACTAGGACCATCATTTTAAGTTTTCCAAACATAGCTACAACATCTATAGTCAACTAAATCTCATCTGTGGGAGTTGGATTAGGAAGAAACTCATGTACTGGAGGTGAAGGTGGGGCCACCTTCTTTTCTGATGGAAGAGGAGTGGAAGGCTGTGATGGAGGGGATCAAGATTTCTTTCTTCCATTGTAGGTAAAAAATTCCCTCCTCCTTAACTCCTTCTTCTGATCATCTGTTAACTGATTCAAGGCCCGAAGTCTCCCCTCTCTTTCCCCCTGTCTTCTAGATTCATTGATATGTTATTGTGTGACTTGTTCCTCTTGGAAAATCCATATCATATCTATTAAATTCATACCGTAGAGAAAATATTCATCTCGTCGGGACACTCATCTTCTCTGTGAGGTTCTTGGCATGGAAGGCACCAAGATTCCATGTCAACCATCCCAACTGGTTTCAAAGTATTAGGGGCCTTTGCCTCTTGTTGAGACCTTGGTTTCCAAACCATGGAATCTCTCTATTGTCTGGTAAACTAAGGTTTGGGAGTAGATTGGTTTCTCTCTACAGTATTCAAATGACCCATAATTTGGTTATGCACCTGGGTAAGCTGAGTACTCATCTGATCTATTTTACGAGTCAAGAGGGAAATTAGATCAAGAGCACCGTTGTTGGAAACCTTAGTCTTTTCTTCTATCTTGACATGAGGGTACTGAAAAAGATCCACCCTTGAATCAAGAAGATTCTATTCAATGTCAGCACTGTATTCTTTGGCATGTGCCAATGATGTGGGATTCTTATCCTTCAAAATGAAGCGAAATTTCCCTTCAAAAGTATTCATATAGAGGATATGGAATGATGCGACTGTAGGACAAAATTACGTGAGAATTTGGCTGGATTGATTTCTCTCTACAGTATTCAAATGACCCATAATTTGATTTTGCACCTGGGTGAGCTAAATACTCATCTAATCTATTTTCTGAGTCAAGAGGGAAATCATATCAAGAGAACTATTGTTGGAAACCTTAGTCTTTGCTTCTGTCTTGACATGAGGGTACTAAAAAGGATCCACCCTTGAATCAAGAATATTCTATTCAATGCCAGCACTGTATTCTTTGGCATGTGCCAACGATGTGGGATTCTTATCCTTCAAAATGAAGCAAAATTTCCCTTCAAAAGCATTCATATAGAGGAGATGGAATGATGCGATTGTAGGACAAAATTATGTCAGAATATGGATGGACAACCTGTCAAATCTGGTATTGAATTCATTCACTGTCTCATTCTCCTTTTTCTTTACCTGATTGAATTGAGCTACAAGTGTCCCACTATCTTTCTTTGTTGATCATCTTCTCTTAAATAACTTGGAAAAATCTTCATAAGACATGAGATGATTGTCAGGAAGGCCTGTGAAACAATCACGAGCTTCTTTAATCAATGTTGAAGCAAACGAATTCATGGCTACATTCTCATGCTCAATACCTGCATTGTCCATGTACCGACCCATGATGTAAAGATGATCCTCAACAATTACTACATTATTTCGTAGGAACTTTGGCAACCACTTGTTTGACTCTTTTGGCATTGCATTAGGGTATCCCTGGATGGTGGCCATGTTAAGAGGTTTGTAAAGGTATTTTTCCCAAGGGTGAGCCATTAGAGCAAGAGGAAGGGTACCATGGAAGAGGGTTTTGACAATGGGAGACTTGAGGGGAGGCCTTCTTTGGTAGACCTTAGAAGGCTTGAACCTCCAAGGGGGAAAAGGATTAGAAGATGAAGGGTTATGGGAAGGTGGAGTCGCCAGATGAGATTCAAGAAGAGCTCATCAAAAAGGTGAGAAGGAAACGTGCTTTGGGTGGATTCTCCAGGAAATCTAGGGAAAAGGATTTTGGGTTCAAAAGAAAAATCCTCCCTGAAAAAGACGCCAAAATGTTATTGCACAAGTTGTAGGTTGGGAAAATCCAGACCCAACCACCAAAATGATGATAAATTAGAGATCACCTACCCACTGTCACCTTAGGAAGGCGTTCTCGTCACTTTAGAGGTGATATGGTCACCTCAAGGGGGGAATCCTGGTGACCCTAGGGGGGATTGAGACAAAAAATGAAATGTATGAAGATTCCCCTAAAGGTCAATTTTCTAGATGGTAAAGGGACCTTGGTAATGAGTCTTGAGGTTTTCTTGAGGTTGCCAATGCTTTGAATGAATTTCCAAGAGAAAATACCTACCCGAGACACAAGGAAAACCAAGTACACCATGTAGTATGTTAGGTTGAAAATAAAGTTAAGCTTGCTTTCCCTAATTGCATAAAAAATCAATGATATATATCAGCATGTAAAATATAATAGAGGCTGGAAAATAAGTGCCAAAAGTCTAGTTGAATAAACAAGAGACAAGCTAGTAAATACTAGTTTAACTCAAGAATGAAAGAGAAAGACTTTAGCATAAAAAAAAGGCTTTCATGTAATATCTCTGCAGTGAAATTTATCAACCTTAATAATGTAGAAAACCAAGCCTTATAACAAAAAATATAACCAACAAAGCTAACACTAAATTAGCCTAAAATATGTGCCTAGGTTAGTAGTTTGTTAGGGCGAAGTTTTAGCAAGTTTCTAGGGTTAGTTTAGGAGTTACCTAGGTTTAGAGAGTTAGATTTCTGCAACCCTAATTGCTGTAGGTTAGTTTTATTACAGAATCAAGTTTTAGTGGATGAAAGGGGGCGCCTCAATGAGGCAATATAGCCTAAGGCTCAAAGAATAATCTCCAAGTGAGAGAAATTCAAAACTTCAACGTTTCATGTTTACCAATGAAATGTTTTTTTTCTCCAATGCAATGACTAGTGCCTTTGATAAATGGGTTAATGGGGTAAAAAGTAAAGATCTAGAGCTAGTACCTCCTTGGGGGTATAAATCCTCTTATTCCCCAAGGAAAGTAACCTATATAGGGTTTGGTCTAAGGGGTCTATGTCCTTATACTTCATTAGCAAACCCTTGCAAACAATAATTATATGCTTAAATTTATGGTGGAGATAAAGTAGGGGTGTATGCACTTATAATCCCTACTTAGACTTAGAAACAATCAACCTTGAGCTTGAATTACAAATGATATCCATAAGTAAAATGTCTTACCTATCCAAATAGCAACAAGATAAACCATAACATGCCAAGATAAACCACCACAAATAGCTATAAAAGACCTCCAAGAGATAACACATCATCATCATGTAATTCATAACCAAAGAGAACACCATACCATAGCACAAGAGAACAAAAATCTTGAAGGTAGCGAAAATTTCAGTCCTTAGCTCTTCACAATGGGAGAGTTATGTTAAAAATGAGATTCACACGATCTCTATTTATAAAAAATTTCTAACTGATAGTTTGTCCACTTAGAAAGGGTAAAACATAAGATAAGGGGTCAACAACCCTTATCTTACCCCTTGCATCAAAATGATATTAAATAATTCATCTTAAAATTCACTTTTGCACAAAAAAAACCCTAAAGTAAGATGATGCCAGCCCTTTAGGGTACGTTTTGGCACTTGAGAAACTTGTTCGAGAAGATGTGGAAGTCACTGGGGCTCTTTGCGCCTTCTCATCATGTGCTAAGCCTTCTCCATATTCTTGCCATTCTTTGTTTCTTTCATGTTTTAAGGAATGAGTTGAAGGCCATTGTCCTGGAGTGGTGTCCAGATAATGATGGTGTCACTCACAAATACCTTGCGGAAATCATAAGGCTGGCTCATGATGATACCCCCTTTCTCTCAGTTGTAAAACTGAGAGCCAGTATCCTGGCTTGGTGACCAGATGATGGTAATGTCATACCACTAAATACTCATGATCATGATAGGCCGAATCATGATGAGACCTCCTATCCTCCAACTAACCCCTTAAGAATTCATTATCATTTATTTTTGTAGGTCCCCTTTTCTTACAGAGAAGCATTTCATTGCTTTCTCGGGGGATCCCTGGGAGAATCATTTGGAAGGTTTACATATAGGATTTTATATTTTTAGCCAACAAATGGGGATAACACTAGTATTTAGATTTCCTTTTGAATATCCATTTACTGGTAATGAAGAGGGGATAGATCCTAGAAATGTGCATGCATAGATCAATGATCTGGACAAGATAACATGCAAAGCCATGGTATTCTGTTCATGCTTAATACCAATTATATGGACCGAGTCATGTTGTTTAAGATTGTCTCTCCGCATTCCGAAGTGTGTTTTTCCGACATTATTTGTTAGCATAGGATATAATAGAGATTTAGTCTTGCATTTCTTGTGCTTTCACCTTTAAGTTTATGAAATCCCAGTCCATAATTTAATGTCAATAAATTAGTGCATATAATTTACCCAACATTTTTAGCGCCGTTGTCGGGGAGGTGCTAAAATGGATTAGAGCATAGGCAGGTTGCTTTCATAAGTTTTTTGTTTCATATTTAATTTAGTTATAACTGCAACTTGGCGGAGGAGAAGCGGTAAGATGCAAAGATGCACTTGCTTCATAATTTCTGAAGGGGTTCTAGCCCGATGCATTCACTTTGGTGAGTTTCTTTGAAGCCTCGTTGTTGTTTCTTTTTTGCAAGTGTGTTTTCTTTTAGTTTGATTCATGAAAATAAGAGAAGACTAACTTTTGTGAATAGATAACTTGGTGACAACAAGATCTTAGTAGCATGGGGGTACTTTGAGTACATGATTAGTTTGCTTGTATTTTTTTTTAAGTGTGTTTCATTTTTCAATATTTTAAAGGTTTTTTATTGGAGCTGTAAGATCCCCCCATACACTAACCCATGTGTAGGACAGGACCTACCGGCTGGAAAAAGAAGGATGCTCAAGAGTCCATTAAGAAAAGAAGGAAACGTTACTCCAAGAACTGTCTCAAATCCTATCAACAACTATGATCTCTGCATCTCAGGAAGAGCAAATCTTGACATCAATCAAGAATATACCAATAATATGAGACGTCATAGACAACCAAAAATTTCCATGAGCCACATCTAGGATCTCCCTCTAATCACCCTTGTCAAATTGTCAAGGAGACCTTGGAATCATGGACCACATCCGATGGAGAGAAAAAAATAGAACCTGAGACCGAGGGATTTCCACCATTCCCATCGCCAGATCCTTTATGAACTCAAGAAGTCGATCAAGAAGATCTATATGACATGGAAAAGGAGGACATACAAAGTGGTCCAAATGAAGATGCGAACCAAGAGTATCATGACTATATTGAACATTTGTTCCAGACGACTGTCAGGTTGAAGCACCACTTTCTTCTTCATCAACTCTTAACATCTTATCATTTGAAGCAACCAATCTCTCACACTTTGGTATACATTAAAGAATATTTTTCAAACCTACGTATGAATATATTTGTAATCATGTTACACACATGGATTCATTGGAAGTACTCATATACTTGAAAAAGGGTTCTTTTCTTAAGTACGGTAGGATAGTAAACAAGTAAATAAATGATGGATATAGTTGTTAGTTTGGTGCAACATCGTTTTTATGTCTTTTTCAACAATTGGAACTGTCAGGATGAGAAACTAATTTTAAGGGAGCTTGTTGCCCCCATATTTTTTAATATGTTTTCAGCTGATAGTTAGATCTTCTTCCAAGTATTCTAAATAAATTAGGCTATGATGTATTTGTAGGAGTTTTGCAAGTATTATCTTTTCAGCTGGATTGGGAGAACATCTTCATGAGTTATTTAGGGAAGTAAATGCATTTCTTTTGGTTCTGTTGTTTCGTCAAAACTGTCTTTTATTTTGATCTTTTATTATCTAAGATTGTTTTGGAACAATTGAATGGATTTCTTTTCCTATTACTTCCCTAAACTTTTCTTTTCTTGTTTGAAGACTATTCTCTGACTTTTATTAGTTTGCTCTACTATTTTTATGATATGTTTTCCTTGTTGGAATTTACAATTAAGACAATTATTAACAAGGTAAAAATAAAAATAAAAGAGTTCAAATATCAAACCCAAGACTTCTTTTCATAACCAATTATTTTCAGTTCTTTTAGAGATTCCTTCTCCCTTCTTTATACAAAATTTCTAACCATTTATTACAACAGTAGCTTAGATCCTTGTCTTTAGTTATATTATGGGATTATAGAAATCTAAAATTCCATATTATGAGGCTCATAGGCAACTAGTACAACCAGATCTAATTTCAAAGTTGGTCAATAGAGCATCTTTATTAATGAGTAGAAAGAGAGTGCATGAAGTTTCTACCCATGGGAACACTACTATAATTCTATGTGAAGAAGATGACCTTAGGGACTAGAGGTACTTTTAGGTTATTCTCCAATGGCTTCATCTACCACACATTAAAAGGGCTCGACCATAGATATGACTTCAAATTGACTAAAGTATCAAGTATCCTTTACATAGGGACAACCTATATGAAGGTAATCTTTCAAAATTATCCTTGAATTGGTACCATTACATGCCTTTAAGGGGATTTTCAGAGCAACTCCCCCATCCACTCAATTAATAATAATAATAATAATAATAATAATATATATATATATATATATATAGTGGAAGTCATGGGACCAAAGCCTTTGATAGAAAATGGGTGCAAGAGGCCAACCTGTCGAGGCTATAGATGCCTGCTAGTAGTAGGTCCCATCCTGCGGTACTACTAGGAAAACCCATCGAGGCTGTGGATGCTCGTGGGAAATGGGGAATTATGCCTAGAGAGGGTAATATAAAAGTCAATACTTATAGGTGTCATCCCACACATGTAGAGGGATTTCTAATGACTGCTCCCCCATCTCTAATTATATTTGTTCTGCAAGTTGTAAAAAGGAAGTAATGGGACACGAGCTCTCAAAGTAAAATAGGTTTAAAAGGTTACCTCTTCGAGGCTAAAAATTCCTACCGACAGTGAGTTTGGACTTGTGGAACCTATATTGATTAAACCTAATCCATTTTGTCCCGATGTAAAATACTACTTGTGAAGTTATGTCAGGAAGAAGCATGAGTGGTTAGAGCCAGGGCTAAAAGAACTCCATTTAATTGTCACTTGAGAATAATCCTAAGTTGAACTTAAGACCCTATCATCCAATTCATATTATATCTAAGATGTACTATCTTAAGAGTGGGACCATGATCTTAGAAGCCTAATATACTCAAGTGTGAAATTTATCTTTATTACTTGAATGATTGTAAATCTTTTGAAATTGGAAAAGGTTGGCTAGTTTCCTATGGGGTTTTCATTTGTTGAGACTGCTGATACTCTTTTATATTCCTCTCTAAAGGAAAATAACAAAATCTCTAGTCTAATTTATAAAGGGCTCCTTGAATATAAGGGCTACTAATCTTTTGATGATGTTTGCATAAGTAAGGAAATATAAATCTCTACCATATAACAAAAATACTAAAAGCTGATTATAAATATTTTTGTGGGTTATGCTTGAATTATTTGGATCAGTCATAGGGGGAATATTCATAAGTGATCTTCGAAAACTGTTCAAAATTTTAAATGAATGTGGCATTGAATGTACTTCATGTTATGATCAATTTATATTTTTATGGTATTATGACTTTCTCTCTATGTGGTTAGGTCTAGTGACCAACAATAAGTCTATTCATACTCATGGAATTTGTGACCACAATACATTAGCAACTTTCAGATTTCTTTTCTTAGCAACTCTCATAAGAATATTGCATCAATTTGTTTTCTTGTATAAGCATGTTCTAATAAAATCCTACCACTCATTCTTAAACAATTTTTATGAGGACATGCAAACCCTTCGGCATGGGGGATCCACCAGATCAACTTCCATTCTCTTCATCTCTTACTGTATTTGACAACAACAAACACTTCAATAAAAATGAGTTTGTAGACAACGAAATTCAACATACATGTTCTAGCCATTTAAACTATAGGACAATCTGAAAATATTATCATCATTGGATAGACCAAACAGGTTCAGAAGTGAGAACTTGGAGTTGACTAGCATGGATCCACTAATTGTTTTCATGACAAGAGTCAAAACAAGGGTTTGCAAAGATATATCTTTTACTTCTTCATGTAATGAACTTTTAAAAGTTTGTTGCCTCCGTACTCTCTTTATGTTTGATAAGAAGCCAGACACCTCAATGGAAATAAATTGCAAACAATTAACTCCATAGTATTAGTTTCATAGTTTCATTTTATCACTTGGTTTCGAACTTAATGTCATCACCTCCATATCATTTTTTGTCACTTTCCATCATGTCCATTATTTTCCATTCCCTTTTTATCATCTCCACTTCATTCTCATAATTACCACTTTTAATTTTTGTCTCTTTTTTACTTTAAATTCTACAGGTGATCCTGTAACACCCACAAGATACTGCAACAACTATTTCCAGTTGATACAAGATCCCATGTTAGTTACAGGAAGCTTCAAAGTTCAGATTATGCAATAAGATGAATTGCATACTAAAATTCCTTGGTTTCTATGAAACCCATGCCTTTTATTTCATATATCCACCATGAAACTCATCACCAACAACATAAATATATTTGACCATGGATGTCAATCTCATCAAGTTTCTGTATAAGCAAGTATCAAAGCTCTCTCTCTCTCCTACCTACAATCAACAATTTTTATTTTTGAGCATCAAATATTGACTCAGGAAAGCATGTGACCATCATACAAAGGTAAAACAAAGGTAATAAATCATTTTTTCCGATCTTCCTAGAGTTATCTATGATATGGTAAGTCACTTCATAAATTTTGTTGGCTTGTGATTGGCTTACATACATGAACTTCATTCCAATTTTTCCACTACTTACCACCATAGTAAAATATCATTATATTTAGTGGATTGTTATTGTATCTCCCATACCATCCACATCACCACCTTCTCAAAACATTGCATAGTAATGATCTCTTGATCATGTTTTCCTATCCTTATATTCCATCTGCATGCTATTTTTATCTATAAAGGTAACTAATTGTCATTGCAATTATCACTGAAGACTCATTTTGAATCACTTATAGGATTTGAAATGAGATCTCATAACCATCTATAAAGCTGACCATTATGTTGATTAAACTATATGCCATTTCCTCTCTTACTTTGAACAATATTCTTAATCCATAATCTCAATTTCCTAGCCTTCACGCTTATCCCATACGAGCAAAGAATTGTTAACTAGGGGTCTGATAGAACTCTGGTTCCAGGGTTTGCAGCAACATGGCAAAATAAGGATAATATGACATGAACCCTCGTCGTTGGGAGCTCTGGAAGGGTTTCCAAAATACAACACAAGAAAATCAATATTGGAGAGGGCAGGTTGGATGCCATCCCTTTCACAATTCGTCATCCATAATGATAGAGTAACATAGGCCTTTGCTAGAAGTTTTGATGAAAAAACCACTCGAATTGGGGACATAGTGATTAGAATAACAGAGGAGGTGATAACATCAACTACGGGGTTTCCTCAGGAGGGTGAAGAATGGTTCAAAAACCAACAGATAGGGAAAGGAGCATGGTCGAGGCTTTTGATCAATACAGAGTAGGCACCAGATTGGAAATGTGGAGTCCCTCGTTCGTGGCTTAAGGAGACATGGTGAAATATACTCATTGTGCTTCAAAAGTTTGTAACTTGTGAGGGCCGGTATGCCATAGTTTCCCTTTATCACATCAGATTTCTCTTGCATTTTGAGTCTAACAACAAGATAAATTTTCCATTTTATTTTTTCAAAAGTATTGAAAAAATGGCCAGACATGTTCAAAGCAATCCTTAAAATGTGTTTAGTAGTTTATTTCATCATGGGATTATTCAAATTTTGATGATCAAGGAACTGAGAAAACACAATGATAACTAGTACTGATCTTTCTTGGTTGGAAATGAGTTCGTTGAAGCTGACACTAGGTTAATTGATTTACCTCATGGAATTACTCATGTCTCTGAAAATAATGAGATCACCACTAATGAACATGAAGACCTCATCTCTCATGGGGCTGATGGATTCATTTTTAGCATTCAAGATAAAAAGAGAAAGCCCTTTCCAAGACGAAATAAGGAGTCAACTAAGGTTGTAATACCTCTACGAAAACCTTTCACGCATAGCAAAGCTAGACAAAATGTTGAGGTGCTAAAGTTAAAAGTATCAACACCCATACAACCACATATAGACCTAGTGTTTGATGAGAAAATGACACCAGGGCATACATATCCACAGAAGAAGAAAAATTTCGAACCCCGGGCCAAATAATTTAAAGGAAAAGAGACCGACCCAAGCATTGAAGATGTAGCAACATATTTAATGGACATTTATGAGGACAATGCCAATTATAGTGAACCTTTACAACATACGATGTCTTCAAGTAATTTTATGAAACCCTATGCTTAGGAGAGTGTAAAAGTTAGAAAAATTAGAGGATAAGATCAAGGCATGTGAAGAATGGCATGTGAAGAGTGAGAACATTGTTCTTAAGGAGAGGTATTCCTATATTCAAGTTGAAAACAAAAAAATGGTCAAAAGAAACAAACAATTGTTTAAGAGTGTCAGGAGATAACATACATAGTCTCAACAATTGATCATACGCAATAGGACTTTGGATAGACATCTCAAAGAGGAAAGGGATATGAAACCTAATGTCAGTATTTCTATTGGCAAGTAGCAAAGAAATTCTATTATTTTTTTTTTGCATTGATATGGACATCAATTTTGTTTGTACGAGGATGTACAAAACCCTTAGGATGGGGGTACATTGGACCTCTAGAATTAACGATTTAATCGCTAGTATAAACCCTTTTCAACCTAGTTGACCTTCCTTTTTGCCTCATTTCATCCTTATTTTCACTATTATTTTTGAGTTTTGGTGGGAAATCTATCTAATGCAAATAAGGTATGAATCTATCAAATATGTGGCTTTTTCCATTGAATAAGTAACTTAGGATGGTTGATTAAGTTGGTTATTACTGATGATGTTTGTTGAAGTTCAGACTCTATAACATGAATGGGAACCTGCAACAACTGGAAATAACATGACAATCATTTACACATCAAGGACCAACACACAGTCAAAGTAAAGCATGCGTTTTTGCTTATGGTTGGGTCAGATTGCTTTGGAACCCACGATCTTCTAGAGACAGGGACTAGAGAGCACACATGCAAAGTAATAGAGGAACCCAATAGATGTAGCCATTGCTTGTATCTCCAACACGATTTATGGCTTAATATGATATGAGTTTGGTATCCTCATGCATTTTCATGTCACGAGGATATCTCAACATCACTTTCATAGTGTATACTTGTCATTGCTTTACCAGATCCATACTATTTCGAACCCTCACTATTTGTATCGATTTAGTCATGCGTAGAACATGGGATTTCTCCAAATATCTTTGTCTACTTTGGGGTTTCATTGTATGTATAAAAATAGAGCATTATTCATGTAGAGGGTAACTTGGTAATGATAGATTGACAGGGAACAATATTAGCACAAGAGACAAGATACAACTTGTGCCTCAGAATTGATGTCAATATAATACAATTTTTGGTTAATAAAGAGAGCCGGTGTTCCATATTTTATGAAGTGTTGTTGAATCTCTTTGATCTATAACATTATTTAGGCAATGTGGGACCACTGGGAAGGGCCCACCAGTGAGTTCTCGTTGCCTCCTTATTTCATAGTTGTAGAGGTAACAATATTATTGTTTGTGAGCTTTGTTATTATTATTGGTATATGTTTATTAAAGAATATTTACTATAAATGCTTTGCAACCTCATCATAATTATAAGTCAAAGATTAATCTTATATGTTGTAACTGTAAGCAATATAGGATTTGAATGTGTTTTGGTTCCCAATGATATTTTGTTTGTGGTTTGATATAAAAGTAACCCCGTTTTGTTTTGAATATTTGCAGTATTTAGAATCCATCTTGCTTTGTCTTATAGTATATGTCTTTTCATTAGTTTGGAATGTGTGATCTTTGAATGAGTTGAATAGACTATTTCTTTTTTCTTTATATTTCTCCACTTTAGATCATGTAAGAATATTTATTGTATCTCTCTTAAGGAATAATCTTTGAACTGTGTTTCCTTTGAAGTCTTTACATTGCATTACTTAACTTTGTTTTCTTGAAACATATGTGTGGATCCACTTCAGGAATAATCCATTGAAGATTGAGATCTAACTCAAGAGATATGATCTTGTGATGCAATGCTAAGCTACATCGTGTGGTGTTAATTTTCAATTGATTTCATTTGAGCTTGTCTTTCTTTCATTCATTACATTCTGAAGTGTGTTTTCCTTGAAGCCTTTACATTGTGTTACTCTGTGAATATATCAAGATTGTTGACCATATCTAGTTAGAGTCACCTCTTTTCACATAGACAGACTGTCTAGATGCAAAAGTGAAACATAACCGCTTAGACTTGTTAGACTTTGCATGTTTGTGGTTGCTTTCTTTTGAGTTTGATTGTTTACTAGTATTTAGATTTCCTTTTGAATATTCATTGACTGGTAATGAAGAGGGGATAGATCCTAGACATGTGCATATGTAGATCATTGATCTGGATAAGATAACATGCAGAGCCATGATATCATGTTCATGCTTAATACCAGTTATATGGACCGAGTCAGGTTGTTTAAGATTGTCTCTTTGCATTCCGAAGTGTGTTTTACCGACAATAGTTTTTAGCGTAGGATAGAATAGAGCTTTAGTCCTACATTTCCTGTGCTTGCACCTCAAAGTTTAAAACTCCCTATCAATAATTTAATGTCAATAAATTAGTACATATAATTTACCCAACATATACAAGAATGAAATGAGCCTTGTGTCCATTTTCTTTGGAGACAAAATCATCCACTAACAAACTAAATGTTTATTTGTTTTTTATTTATTTTTTATCGTTGCATCTATTTGCTTTGGAGACAAAATCATCCACTAACAAACTAAATACTGATTTGTTTTTTGTTTTTCACTTTCTATGTTTATTTGTTTTCTTTTTTCACTTTCTAATCCTATAAATATGATTTATTATATTAACATGCATGTGAAGATTAATCCTAAAAATATGATCTATTATATTAACATGCATGTGAAGATTATGTATAAATATAAAATATAGATGCTTCCTCATTTTTTAATCCTAAAAGTATGATCTATTATATTAGCATGCATGTGAATATTATGTATAAATATAAAATATAGGTAATTCCCTCCTTTACTTTAAATGAATTGAATAAAAAAAATGATAAGATTAATTAAGGACTAGTCGAACCTTTAATCTTTATTTAAAAAAAAACTAATTTTAAAATACACTGCATAATGTATTGTGATATCTTGATATTTGAAATAACAAAGTTGCCTACCTTCACGATGTTTACTCTTATATTTAGATAGAAAAATATGAACACTTGTTGATAGACGTGTATATGTACCAAAATGGTTATACACATACAAGTGTCATGATATTCATATTCATTGATCATGCAAAATATAATTTGTTGGCAAATCACGATGTTGGATTTAATGGGTATTAAAATTATATAAAGGGATTGAATATGATGTATGAAAGTGTGTATAATATTTTTGTTCCGATCTCCTGTAAGAATTGAATAGATGATAAGTAGAGTACAAACTAAAATAAACAAATGGTGAGAATGCTAGAAAGCATTGAAAAGTATTGAATTCCATTAGAGCATTGAATCTCACTAGTTTATGGAGAGGAAATGGAAACTTCACCACTATTCTACTAAAATTTTGTGAAGAGTATCATTTTTATTGAAAAAAACAAAATATACTTATGTTCTTCTAATCCATAAATCCACAATTGTATTACTAAGTGAATAAACCAAGAATTTGATCTCTTTACTAAACAAACTAGTTATCAAATCAAAAGATTGATCGATATTTTATGAGCAAACTTGAAGGGTTCTTCAATTGACCTTTAGACTTCAAGTGAGGAGGTTTGGCCATTGATATTATTTCTATCCATTGAGGTGGCTTAATCTCAACCTTAATCAAGCTACTTTCCCATGTATAAGCAAAGCAAGCAAGCAAGAATGTGCTTAGTACCCGCACACCCAAATGTAATTAATATAATTTGGTGGCTTTTTAATATGTATGAAATGTTATGTAAAATGCATAGAATGGAGAAGGAAATCAATACAAAGGAGTGAAGTGCTTATTCTTTGTGTAGTCTATAGTGTATATTTTATGCTAATGAAGGCTCCATTATGATTCACATTTCATAAACTATTACAACATTTTGCCTACTTGCAAGCGCTTGTAAGGATGTTTAATCTAATATTTCTCCTTATACTTCTCCATTCCATATGCGTAGGCTAGTAAAATGTGATGTACAATGAGATATGGTTCTATTGAAAAGGAATTTTCAGTTATGCATGCATAGTTCCTATGAGGGGTAAAACATGTTGTGGGTGGAAATATTCTAATGTTATATACCAATTGCCACAAACAAATTTGGCTAGTTCGCATAGTCATTGAATCCCTATAATAAAATTTCTACATAATCTTCGAAGTCCTTGCCTCATGCAAAAGAGATAGCACAAATGAACTCATGGAAAATACAACAATATATATTCAACTTCTACAAACCCACAATAGTATACTTGAATTTCAAATTTTTGCAATAGTTCAGAATTTCATTTTACTAGACACTTAGATGTAAATGAAACACATGGAACTTCAATTTGAGGTTTCTTATGGAGGAATATTCCTTTAATAATTAATTCATATAGGAAAAAAATTACCTTTGATTTTAGAGAGATCTGATATCTAGAATCCAAAACAACCTTGAATGCATTTGATTTAATTTGAAGGGAATCCTCATATCCATTTAATTCCAAAGCATAACCCTTCACCCCAATTGATTTTAGAGGATGAAATTCAAATGCATTAGATTTGGGAGACAAATATTGGGATCGACGAGTGTTCGTCTAATCCAAATAACTGCAATCTATCACCTGCCAATGGTTATATCATCCTTCTCCACAACTAAATTGTCTCAAGCCTTGATGCAAAATGTTGTTCATGAGGCTCCACATTTGATATCTCGATGGTCATTCTATGAATATGCTTATTTCAACTGGAGACCCCTAGGGAATCTCCTTTAGATTAGAACATATGATCTCCTCATTCTTCTTATTTTTCTTTCCATCTTGAATAAACAAAGAAAACACATATCTTTGTTCCAGGATATGAATGTGCAGTTGGAAGATGCAACAATCATGCTTCATAATCTGCTTTATAAGTTCCTTGGGAAGTAGTTATCTGGATCTTGAATGTGAGAGAAACCCAAAGATCTTGTGATTTCTATCAATAAAGTGAGGGGGTTGTGTGGAATTTCATGAATGTACATGTTCATCAACTTTGACAGCCTTGCTAGAGGTTTCAAATTCAAGGTATTAACATTTTCATTAGCAATAGAGTTCATTGCAAATGTATAGATAGGATGGATGCTCTAGACACTATCATCTTAGATGGAAATAATAGTGCATGACCTAACACATTATTTCTATGAATGTGGACATTGGATGCCTCAATACTAGAAATCTCTACAGTCACCATGTTCACTACTTAGTAGCACTAGACACTAAAGGTTACAACTTGAAATCATTGTACACACCTGTCACTTATATTGAAGGCCATGATTTAATTATAGCTCGTAGGACATCGCACACCCTTCCTAGCTATTACATTCAAAACATGGATCAAAGTGCTAATGGAGAAGTGTCATTTCAAGTAAACATAATTCAACAATGGTAGATGAAGGTTGCAGCATAAAAATCTTTAAAAAATTCATGAATATTGTTTTCAATTTTATTTTTATTTTTTAAAATAAAACTACTTATTTGGGGATTGATTTTCCATTCAAAAACCTTAACTAAATAAAAAAAAAAAAAAATTGATAAATTTTCAAAATTACAAATATATTTTTGATTTTAAAAATATTTCTTTTCATATTTCATTTTTCTAAAACTTTAAAAAACTTTATAAATTTTAATCTTTGTACCATGAACTAGTGTGCAATCAATCATTTTGACCACAAAATAAAAAGTATATTCCGTACTATGTCAAGGACTAATAAGCAAGAGCCTCAAACAGACATAAAGTAAAAATTATGCTCCCTACTATGTCAAGGACTAATAAATATAGTCACTACCTTTTCTTGGAGGAGAATCACGGTAGGCACTACTAGCTCCTTAAATTGAACATCGAATCATTGATGTTAAAGCCAATTTGTTTTGTTGGGTAATGCATTATATATTGTTAAGCATGAAATGGGGATTACATTTTGTTCATTTATGATATTGTATCATAAACTGGCATCATAATCATATAAACATTACAATATAAGGATGCATCAAAAAATAAATAAACATGGTATCAAAAACATGTTTTAACATTCTCCATAGAATTCGGATTCACTCACAAATGGAAAATAGTAATTTGTTGTGCAAAGGTAGAGACACTATTCATTCCTTTGCATGGATCACGAATTTGAATTTCTATCTGTGAATGAAAAAACAATAAGTTGTATATTTAGAGATATGGCATTTGGAATACACTGACAAATGCTTCCTCTACATTAAAGTATTAACTTTTGTCAAGTGCAATGTCTAGTAAATTTTCCATAGTGCTCTTGTTGCTATTCATGGTGTTTTTCTTGGGTTGAATGTGAGGCCATCAAAGTCAACGACTAGGTTTTGATTGTTACTAGGCTGTGATTGTTATTGTTTATCTTGGTGTTAAATCAAAGGTTGTTGAAGTTCATAGATGTTTTATTGGTTGGATAAGTTTAGTTTATATGTCTATAATTCTCCACAACATCTCATTTATTGATAGAATTTAGTTCTATTGGTAATTGACTTCAATAACAAGCTTTTGAATTTCTTTGATAGTGTGATCTATTACACTTTGAGCTAGTGTAATTGATTTTCTCCTTTTTTTCTATTGATATATACCATTTATTTTCCTAACTGACAAAGTCCAATATGATTTTTTCCCAACTTTTGTAAATGGTTTTTTATTTTTGTAGTTTCCTTTAGCTCCTATTCTCTTGGCCTTACCTCATCCTTCTCACTACTGTTTGCCTTACCTCATCCCTCTCACCAATTGTCCAGAACATATGGACTCTTAATGAAATTCGACTATATGCTATCTTGTAAGGTATGATGTATGTTGTTCCTTGAAATGTGTAATCTCTCTACCGAAGAAGCATCTCAAACAACTTCATGAAAGTCAAATTTTTTAATGGATGGAATACTTCATCACTATATTTTGGGTTATACGCTTCAATTTTCCTGAACATGCCATGTAGCATGTCAATCTCAAACAACTTTTCATAATCATGTGATCTCCATTCTACAACTTCTTTTCGCTTCACATATTTGTTGCTTTCCATATGATATAAGGTGAGCACTTTAACATGAATATGTTTTGTCTTTGTTGTCTATTATTTATAAAGATATTTTGATGTCTCTTATGCAATATGTTATTTGTTCCTTGGAAGTTGGCTATGGAACTTATCTACCTACGGTTCTCTTTTGATGTGTCTTATGCGATATGTTCTTTGTTCCTTGGTTATGGAACTTATCTCCCTATGGTTCTATTTTTTATATCTTGTAATGGTGGCATAATTACGAAAATTTGTCTAGATAGGATGCATTTTTAGAAACACTAAAACTATATCAATTTCCTCTTTCAATTTACTCTCTTCTATTTATTTTCCTATTATTCTCTAGCCATGTCTAGTTTGTTCTTGAATTGTTTTAATCCCGCAATAGCTATCCTTTGGCTTATTTAAGAATCATAGTTGTATTAACCTCTTCAAATGTGTAAACTTTAGGTGTCATTAGGTCGTTGCATTTATCCATGGTTATTGGTGTAATCAATGTTTTTTATCAACATATTTTTCTATGGGAGAAATTGGTAATCCACTCTTATTTTACCTTCTATCTTTTGCTTCTTTCTCTATTAGTCGTCCAACAATTGTTGTTTCTATGTAGAAACCCTTTGTTTCTATAGCCATGCTAATTTGGTACTTCTTTCAATACCTTATTGTTGGACACACAAAACAAATATAAACACGTAGTACATTTATTCATCAATATGATATAGATATAAATACATCAATGTGACCTTTGGATTCATCTTCCAAGGTCTCTTGGACATATAATAATGTTTCCTATTACTTGACTATTCATTTTCCATCAAGTGAGGAATACCATAACCCTAAATGGATTAGGTTTCCAAAATCCCCTCCCCCCCCCGCATAAATCCAAAGGGGTGTATATGATTCCAAGAAGAGAGATGAAATATAAAAGTGACTAGTTGAAATATGGAAGTGTACAATTTTTGATGGCTGAATGTGCTCTTGAAATCTAGTGGTTTTGGGATGACCACAAACCAAAAGGATAGTAGAAGGTGATGCATTCTACTAAATGGTGGTGGTGGTTTAAGGAAGACCATAAACCAATCTGGTGGTTTACGAATGACAACAAATTCTGGAACTTGGCTTTAGGGCTCAATGGTTCTCGAATCATTTCCTAAGTTAGCTAGAAGTTGATGTCATCTACTAATTGGAAGTGATCTCGAATGATGGTTTAAAGATGACCACAAACCAATCTCTAGAACAATATGGAAGTATTATACTAAATGGAGGTTTTGTTAGGAAATCATACTTCCACGCTAAACCCAACAGAAGAGAGCAAGAGAGATTTAAGCTAGAAAACAAATGACAAAGAAAACACACAGTACACAAAGATTTTACCCTAGAAACCCAAATGGGAAAATGAACATTCCTTGAGCGTCTTTCTCTCTTGTTGTCTTATTCATTCAAAATAAAAGTTTACATGCCTAACCTTATTTCACACCTAAGAAACAATCAACATCATACCCTCTTGCTTTATACAAGGATAACACTATAGCCAATTTGACTTACATATACATGACTAACAACCTACTGCTAAAGATTAGAATCAAGATCATTTCAACAACTAAATATTAGCTAAAATATTAGCTTATACAATATTACAACACGCCTTATTTATAGGCTTTATAGTAGGCAAAACCCTACACCATTGGCACCCAAAAACGATTAGAGATCCACACAAATCATTTGCTACAAGTATTGTGAATCTCAGGATTCTATTACAGTCGAATTCCAATCAAATTACTAGTCGACTACCGGTCGACCTTCATTCGACATTTAGTATGTTTCCACACGATTGTTTGTCGACCTCTTGTCGGTTGAACTATTTTACTTTCTATCGATTAATTCGACTTCAACTTTGCTTGGTCGATCCACCTCGACCTTTGAATTTCATTGCAAAAAACATAACAACCCAACATTATCCCACTTGTTGTCTTCTTTGTTGAACCAAGATTTTTCCTGAACTTTTGTTCACGGAACGAGGGAAACAATGCACATCGCCTCTCTACACCAAGAGAACTTCACAACACTCACAGACTTGGTCAAAGAATCCGCTATGTTTTCCAAAGTGTCTACTTTCTCCAGAAACACCTTGTTTCTTTCCACCATGTCTCTAATGAAATGGTATTGTACATCAATATGCTTAGTCTTGGAATGATAAATTGGGTTATTTTCCATAAATATTGTGCTTTGATTTTTGTAACTTATCTTCATATCTCTCTGCTCAAACTTGATCCCTGAACACAGTCGTTGCAACCATACTGCTTCTTTGCTTCCATGGGTGGATGCCATGTATTTAGCTTATGTTGTTGACAAGGCTACAACCACTTGTCACTTACTCATCCAACGAATTGCTCCACCAAAAATCTTGAACACATATCCACTGGTCGACCTTCGTCGATACATGTCTGCATCCCATTCAACGTCAACAAAGCCATGCACATATACTTCACTGTCATTTCTAGGTTTCCCTTGGTAGCATATAGAATAGTCTTTTATGCTACGCAAATACCTTAATATTCTCTTGACAATTGTCCAGTGCTCCTTTCCAGGTGTCGAAATGTATTTGCTCAACACTCCCACTACATGGGAAATGTTTGGTTGAGTGTAGACCATTTCATACATTATACTACCAAAAACACTTGCATATGGGACACATTCCATTTCCTCTATTGCTTCCTGCTTATTTGTACATTGTTCAACAATTAGCCTTGCTCCCATTGGAATTGGCACCTTTACAAGTTTGCAATCCTGCATGTTGAAATGTTTCAAAACTATTTCAATATACTTCTTCTGATTCAACCAAAGCTTCTAGCTACTTGATCTTTCTTGATATCCATTCCCATAATGAATTTCCATGCATTGAGATCTTTATGTCGAACTTGGAGGACAACTGCTTCTTCACCTCCTTTATTGTATCTAAGTTATTTCTGTTCTGCAACATGTCATCAACACACAATGCTACATATATGAAATTCCCACCTTCTTCCTTGGAATATATGTAGTGATCAACTTTTCTTCTCACAAATCCCAAACTAAGGATGTATGTGTCAAACTTTTGATACCACATCCTTGGTGATTGGTTTAGACCATAAAGGGGTCTTTTCAATATGCACACCAAGTATTTCTTTCCCTTTACTACAAATCCTTCAAGGTGTTTCATGTATATTTATTATTCCAAGTCCCCATGTAGGAATGCTGTCTTCACATCCATATTTTCTATTTCCAAATCGAATGTTGCAGCCGGAGACTTGGGGATATCCTTTCGCTACCTGTCAAGCTTTGAATTTATCGACTTGACCCATTGTGTTCATCTTTTTTTTGAATACTCACTTCCTAGCGACGAGATTTCTTCCACTAGGTAATTCGACTAAATCCCACCTCTCATTCTCATGCAAGGATTCCATTTCTTTGACCATGGCATCCTTCCAGAGTCTACCCTCTATTGAGTTGACTACCTCCCTAATTGACTTGGGCTCCTCGTTAGTGGAAGTTGACACAAAAGAGAAATGGAATTCAGGTGGAATATACCTTTCGATTGGTTTTCTTACTCGTTCAAACCTTGTTACGACTGGGGTTGGTTGTTCCACCTTCTCATATGATTTAGCCGACTCATCTAAATCATCTTCTTCTTCGTTCCTTAGTTCAAACCTCACCTTCTCTTGATTATTCTTAATTTGAACCTATTTAGACTTAGACTTTCTTATGATTAATTTGAAGAGCACATCTCGACTATACACTATTTTCCTTAATGCAAGATCCCAGAGCTTATATCCTTTCATTCCTTCTTTGTATCCAATGAAAAAACACTTGACTTCCTTCTTGTCTAGATTGCTCCTCTTTTCCTTGGGAACATGCACAAATTCATCATAGACAAATACTTTGAGATGTGAAAGTGAAGGCTTCTTACCAGACCATACCTCATGTGGATTCGAGTTGACTAGCATTTACAAAGGAGACATATTCACCAAATATTTTGCAACGTCTACTGCCTCTACCTAGAATTCTTATGTGAGCCCAGCACCACTGAGCATGATCCTTTCCTTGTCTATCAATGTTCTGTTCATTCTTTTGACAACTCCATTTTATTGTGGGGTATATGGTGTGGTACTTTTGTGTGCTATGTCATATTACTTGGAAACACATGAGAATATACTTGTAAAAGGATCATAACTATTTGAGGTCATTATTGCTAATATATTAGGTCTATAAATTGAGGATTTGGGTTAGACATCAATTAAGAATCAATGGTAATACTTTTATTTAGAGGAGATGAAGATGAAGATGAAATTGATCTCAAAGGGTAGAGTAATAAAATACCAAGTAAAGAGGATAGCTGAGGCCATTTTCATTGAAAATAAGATAGATGAAATGGGTGTGGAAAATGAATAAAAACCAGGAAAGTTGAAACCATATCAACAACCTCATTTCCAGGAAAGTTTCAAAGTAAGACAAGAAAATCAAAATCAAAATTACCAAGGAATAAGATGGAATAACCAACAATATTCATGGAATAGGGCATCACAATAATATTATTTAACAATAAATTATTAGAGACCATCAACTATAACAAATTGGAGATGTTACAACAACAACACATGAAGTCAAAGGAAATAAATGCACGTAATAACTAGGTATTAAGGATTAAGACTAAAAATAATTTAGTTTAAATGGATGGATCATCATCAATGGCAACACGAAAACATGAATATAAAGAAATCCTATTACTTGGTTTCATCACATGTAAATCCCTTAACTACAAATCTTTGAGGACAAATCTTTTTATAGGAGGGTGCTATGATATGACCTCTATAGGGGAATATATGGGGTTAAATGTATATGTAATGAAGCAATTGTCTATGTAATAGGGATCAACCTAATAAGGGGCCCACATGTGTAATGAGAAAATAGGCATACATAGAGGTCACATAGTCATTATTGGATATGAAAATGAGATTTAGATATATGAATGCATTGGAATAGTTGGAGAAGGTTCTCCTATTCTTTAAGGAGTTATTCTATAACTCATCTCTCTTATATATCTTGAAGTTGTGTTCCAATTTCACATTTGGTCTACATTGTGTGTACTTTGATTTATTATTCTATCTTAATTATTTGTTACATAACAACCATGGATGTCAATTAACAAATGTTAAGGTGACATTCAATTAATGTGTTTTTGAAGTCTCAGTGACGTATGTGAGAGAAATCCCGATTTTTCATGTGGTAGCGACATGTCAACAAAAGGATGATATGCAACATGCCACATTGAAACTATTGTTGGCACACTTACTTATACTATGAGGGGGGGTGAATCAATATAGGATTTTTCTTATTTTCTTACAATATTTATCAATTTATTACTCTAATAGTCATAAGCAGTTAATGTTAAATATATATACAACCATACAATCCACTATAAAAAATCATTTAACATGGAAACCTAAATGGAAGAAAACCACAAAGATTATATTTATAATATCATGTAGGCACCAACCTATTGTTACAATATCTATAGGAACCAACCTACAGGAAACACTAATCACCATAGTTGAGCACCAACTTAGCCATGCTTATAGGAACCAACCTACAGGAGACACCAATCCCCTTAGCTGAGCACCAACTCAACAATACTTGTAGGCACCAACCTACAACTTCTATATTTGTAGGCACCAACTTACTGGAGACACCAATCTCCTCAAACCATAAAAAATACCAAATCATTTGTTTACTTTGAGCCTTCACTTGCATAAAGTTTCTACTTTGTTTTTTTTTTCTCACAACACTCTCTGCTAGTTCACAATATACAAGACTTTATATGTTCCTTAGACCTTGCACCTTCTATCCACCCTTACACAATCACATTTCCCTCTCTTTTATTCTCTTTCTTTCTCGGACCTCGAAGCCTCAAAGCTTCATTATTCATACCCATACACTCAAGAGTTTTTCCATTAAAATCATGCTCAAAAGGTAGGCTCTAGATCCCTTGGTTTTCCATTAAATTGGGCTATATAAGACCTTCAAAACCACTCTCAATATCCTTCCATCGGACATGATCTTAGAACCAGCCCTTAACACTCAACAATTGTCTGATGCACCGTGGATTAGATCATGGCCATTGATTTGCTCATTGGCCACTGTTGTAATCTAGGGAAAAGTAGGGAGAGTTACCAGTAAATCCTTAAGTAGACATCATACATATACATGAATACACATGGACATAGGTAAATACACACACAAGTAATGAGACCCCAAAGAACAATACTTTTATTATATAATAGAACAATACAACAGAGTTACATATAACCTTCCACATGAAGCTATCTGAGCCTTCATGTTATTGTCTATTTATACCTCTTTCAGGCATTTGTAACTACTTAACTGCCCGAGTCGGTCAATTAACATATACTCCAATTAACCTCTACTTCTAAATATGTCAGTCGACCGACTAGTTTTTAGTCGACCGTCGGGTCTAGTCGACGGGGTCAACTAGTCCCTACAACATTTCCCCCCACCTCAATTCCTTTCTTGTCCCAAGTAAGTGGGGGTTATAAAAAATAGTTTTTTCATACTTTGATTACAGTATTATAATATGGAGAAGTAGAATATGAAGAGAAAAAGAGAAACATGTAAGACAAGGAGACAAAACCTTTATATGTCCGACCGAATTAAAGTATTGTTTTGGACTACTCCATTGTGCCTGGATCCCTGCCACTGGTCAAATCAATTGGGTCTTGTGTTCTTGTGTTTTACTCGGTTGAAGATGTCCTTTTCTTGTGTGTATTATACTTCCTAGATACCATTAAGAACTTTTGATTTCCTAATACCCTATTTTGGAGACAACCTTGGTTTGGTTTCACAATCATTTCTTCTCAAACTAGAGTGTTTCTTGGAAGTATTTTTCCAAATTTTCTTTCTGCATCCAATGTAAGAAGCATTGATTGTTTCTACCCTCACCAATGTGTTTTTGAAATCCCATAGGAACCCCACGTGCCTTATGTGAAGGGGAAATTCCTCTTCTCACATCTGGACCAATATGGCTAACCTCCTTTTGAATTCTGGAAACCTGATTCAGGAGGGTCGTCATTTGCTAACTTTGTCCACCTCATGATTTCTATTCTAGTAGTTAGCTCTCTACGGAGTGAATTTTCTCCTTACTTGGATTTTTTATATAGGGTTTAGGTTCATGATATTGAAGCTAATCTGAAATGGTAACAAAATATTCCTACACGTGGCTCAATCTCCCGAGATTTTGAAGTACATGAAAGGAGGTAGTTGTTGATTCAAATCATGATGTTATGAGTGAAACTACTTCGATGTACATTTAAAGATATGGTTTATCATAATTGGGTAGTTCATGAATGTGTGTGGTTCTTTTTTCATGTGTATATCCCTACATTTGTTGAATAGATGCTCGTGCAAAATCCCTCATGCATTAATCCTGGTGATTTCTCATTGATAGTCACTCGTGTTAAGATAATATGTAGGTGGTTGTGGCTTAATTTTTGTCATTGCATCGATCATTGCTAATTATGTTACCGTTTTCCAGATTTTACCTATCCTAAATTAAATTCTCCTTCTCTGCCGACGTCAGTGTTTTCTCGGTCTGCGTTTTCCTGGACCCGACCAACGATGTCTCCTCTGTTGATACAAGGTTGATACATGGGCCGAACGACGTGTATTTTTGACCCATATTTATTACTGGATTGACTTAGTCGATGTCGGTGATGGATTTTTTTCTCAATTTTTTTGTTAATTTTGATCGAGTCTGAATGATGTCGTGTTTTTTTATGCCAATTTGATTTGTGTTCCCTTGGTTGTGCTCATATGATCTACGTTCACCTGATATACACTAGCTTGAACCATGCTCACTTGCTCCCTGACTAATTCTTTAGCTTGATTCTCTTCTTATGAGTATTTGTCTTAAGTCGGTCAAAGTGTGGAATGTCGAGAATATCTTCTGCTACTTTGTCTCGAGCTCGACCACGAGCTGATTTCTCTGTCCATTTTTCTTTATTGCTTCTTTTCTTTAGTGTTATGGATGTTCTTTAAATACTTTACATTTTCAATTTTATATACCTGAATTTGTCTAACTATTTTTTGTTTATTAATTTTAAGTAGGGTTTATTTCTCATAAGTATGATTATTAGGTTTAGTCGGTTCTTGTTGGCAACTCCCTGCTATATTTTGCCAACAGGGTTATTTTGTTTTATACCTGATACTTTTTTAAACGAGCACCATTAATAACTTTCTTAAATGGTTTCCCCAATAATGTTATTAGTTGGACCGCTCCAGTGGGTCGAATATCTTCCACCACATAAGGCCCCAACCATGTTGTTTCCAATTTTTTGGGTATGCCTTTTATGCAATTTTCATAAAGTAAGACTAAGTTTCCCTCTTTTATATCCTTTTTATTTATGTGATTATCATGCCATGCATTTTGTTATTTCTTTTGAACCTCTTGGTGATGGATCACTATTAACCTTTCTTCTTCCAGCTTGTTTAGTTGGTATAGTCAATCATTCAGATTTTTTCTCTCATCAAATTTTGCTACAATTGCCACCCTGCCAGAATTGGTCCAAAATTGTAAGGGGATAACAACTTCCTAGCCATAGACTAGCTTGAATGGAGTTTTCCCAGTCGATATTTTGAATGATGATCTATACGTCCAAAGGATTGCAGAAATCTTATCAACCCAGTCATCTTTGTTTATGCCTCAAATTTGTGTAAGTCCTTTGTGTAATGTTTTATTAAAGGATTCAACTGCCCCATTTGCTTGTGGGTGATAAGCTGTCATTTTTCTATGGTCGATTAAAATTTTTTCCAGTAGAACTTTAATTGTTTCATTAACAAAGTGAGTTCCCTGGTTGTTGATTAGTGTCAGAGGATAGTCGAACCTTGTAATTATCTTCTCGTAGATGAATTTAGTTGCTACCTCTTTGGTACAAAATTTGACTGGCTCAGCTTCTTCCCATTTGGTCACTTATTCTACCGTAGTGATGATGTTCTTGGAACCAGTTCTTCTCTCCCTCTATGGAAATGGTCCGACGAAGTCGATAGCCCAAATTTCGAAAGCTCTATTGGATTTTATTTAACTTAGTGGCAGTTCAATTTTCTACAAATGTCGTCCACACCTCTGAAAACTATCACATTTTATTACTTGATCTCGATAGTCTTTATGCAAAGTTGGCCACCACAAGCCTCCTTGTAGTACCTTTTTGGCTATCGTTTCGACCTAAAAATGTCCACTGACTACTCCTGCATGGGCTTCATTGATTATATCCTCTTTTTCATGTTCTGGAATGCATCTTCTTAAAACATCATCCATTCACATTTTGTATAAGTATTCGTTAATGATTGTGAATGGTGCAACTTTTAGGCCTAGAAATTTCTTTTTATTTGTTGGGAGGTCCTCAGGGGTCTTTCCTTCTTCTAAGAAATTTGAAATATCTTCTAAATTTTTAGGGGCAATTTTGACTCTAAATAAATGTGCATTTGGAAGGTCATCTTTGATTCCTGTCGGATCTTCTCATGTTTCTAGTCATGAAAGGTGATCAAGTTGGACATTATATTTCCTCGATTGTATTTTTACGTAGAATTCAAATTCCTAAAATAATAGTAACCAACGAAAAATATTTCCTTGATGAACTGGTTTATTGACCAAGTATTTCATTGCTTGATGGTCTATACAAAATGTAAAGGGATTTGCAAGTAAATAGTGATGGAACTTTTGTAGAGAAAAAATCATTGACAGGGCTTCCCTTTCTGTAGTAGAATAGTTTCTTTCTTCCTTATTTAGTTTTCTAATTGCATACGCATTTGGATGATCCATTGTGTCGTCGTATGGCTGAGCTAAAAATGACCCAACAACTACATTGGACACATTGACATGGACATGAAGTTTTCTTGACCAGTTTAGAAATTTGAGAATGGGTGCTTCGACCAACTTCTTCTTTAAAAATTCAAAGGATTCTTGGCAGTCATGGCTCCATTTAAATTCAACATCTTTTAGTAAAATCTCATCCATTGGGAAGGTGATGTTTGAATAGTGGCATATTAAATTCCTATAATATCTAGTATGACCCAATAGAATTTTGATCTGTTTTTTATTCACGGGTGGTTTTAGATCAAGGATAGTATTAATCTTAGCCATGTCGACCTTTACCCCATATTTACATACCACATGTCCTAGCAGGATTCCAATAGGTGTGGAAAATATACATTTCCTGATGTTTAATGATAGTTGAATTTGTCTGCAGCGTTCTAGCATAAGTCAGATCCATTGTGTGTGATTTTTGAATAGACTATATATTGTCTAGTCATTGAAGTATACAACCATGGTTTTGTAGATATATACTCTTGAAATTCTTTAACCGCTATTCTTGAAAAAACTATTGGTGCATTCTTCAGTCAAAGGCATTACTTTGTAAGTGAAAGATTCAAATTCTGACACAAATGTTGTTTTTTCCTGATCTTCTTTTTCTATTGGCACCTGGTTATATCCTGAGAACCCGTTAGTGAATGAATAACATTTGTGGCCAACGAATTCATTGATATTTTCGTCAGCAAAGGGGGTGGGAAACAAATCTGTCACAGTCTGTTTGTTGAGTCCCCAGAAATTGACACAAATTCTCATTTTTTTAGGATCATGTTTCTTTGGTTGCACCACTACGGGACTTTCTCATTCTTCCTTATCTATAGGATAAATAATTCCTTCTTGTAGCATTCCTTCGATCACTTTTTGAACGATCGGTTTATATTTATGTGCTAACTTGTACGATCTTTCTTTTATTGGTTTTTCTCCTGGAAAAAATTCAATATTCATTTCACCCATTTTCTCTACAAGTCCTTTCAAATCATTGTAGTCGCATGCAAAAACATCTTGATTCTCTTTTATCATATTGACTATGTCGACTATTTTCTTGTTGGACCAATAATCAACTATTCATACCATTTTTGGTCTATCATCATTTGATATGTCGAAATCCTTTTTTTTGATTTCTGCATCCATCCATTCTAGTGGCTTAGCTTCGTCAAGATGACATTGTCTCTCTTCCATTTTTGTCAATATTTTTGGGAAGTCAGGTTGTTCCTAGTATTCTTGTTGGAGTTACTTCACACACACCTAGGATTTATTTTTACTAAGGTTTTTATTTGTTTATTAGTCATAATTAGTCATTATCTAGTCTCCTTTATTTTAGGAGAGAATATTCCACCTGGAGAATATTCTCTTTCAGTTCACACTTCAGTTTGACTAGTTGAGTTGAGTTTAGATGTTGCATTGGGATCATCACCATGCTAATTTGACCTTTCCTTGGTATCATCACCAAAGTGGTGCATTAGCCTTGATTCCCTCACTTAACTCCTCACTACTCTCTGTTCAGTCAGTTAACTGAAGACTAGTTGACTAGTTAACCCAACTAGGTGGCAGTTCACTCCCGTAACTGCTTGAGAGACTAGAATAGGTGTAAGTTCACTCCCGTAACTGCTTGAGAGACTAGAATAGGTGGAAGTTCACTCCCGTAACTGCTAGTGTGTGTCTATATCACTCTATACCACCACTATGGATAATTGGTTCACCTCAAGTCGAACTCATTGAGTTCTACAGAGTATATCATGTGTAAATTATTCATTATTCACAACGGTTAATGAGAATTCTTCCATTCTTTCTCTCCTTCTTCTTCCTTCTACAATTATCTCTGCAAATGTGTGTATTATTGTTTAGCTAGATCTATTCTGTGTAGGTTCAAAACATTTACATGGTATCAAATCCGATGGACTGCTAAGAAAAAGCTACACCAAAATTTTTTGCAGGTACAAAAGATTGAGGACAGCGGAAAGATGGAATTCTAAAAAGAATTCATTCTTACACCTTACAACTATTTTGCATGGAAAGAGAAAATAGCCATACATCTTCGATCCAGAGGGTTGTATAGGTTAACCATGAATACATATACAGAGCCGACATCAGCCATAGAAAAATCCAAGTACTTAAATCGCATCGATGAGGCACTCGGAACAATTTGCAGTCTTATTTCTCCCGATCTCCTTTTTCATATATCTTCCTATAAGACTCCCAATGAAGCTTGGACCATCTTGGAAGGGATATTTGGAAAATAGGATGAGATTAGGGGACACATGGAGGTGGAGATTCTCACATTGGATCCAAAAAGCTTCGAGAATATCCAAGATTTCTTTACAAAATTCAAGGATTTACTATTGCAACTCAAAGCTTGCGGGGTTGATAAATCGAAGGAGGAGAAACAAATGGTTCTCACCATTCTCTCCAAGCTTGGTCTTGAATTCTCTGTATTCGTATCTAGATTCCATACTTTCAGATTCGCTTCTAGAGCCACCTGGAAGATGCCTTCTCTTGAGGACTTTATTGAATCCCTGACACAAGAGCAAACCAAGCTCATCAACATGGGCACAATCAAAGGCCCAAGGGCGCATGCACTTACTGTGCATGATGGCAGCCAAAAATATGAGAAATATAAAGATAAAGATAAGTGGAAATATCATGAACATACGAAGAAGGAAGGGTACACAAAACCCTTCACCGATGCCTCCAGATCCAAAGGAGAAAAGGGAAGAAAAGGAGATAAATTCACATATTGTCACAAAGGATTCCATTCGGAATCCGCATGCATGAAAAAAAAATAGTTCTGATGTCTCAGATACTTCAGCAAAACAACCTTGGAGATCGCATCTCCGAGGGTGCAAAGAAGAAGAAGCCAGAAGATCTGAATTCCAAGAAAGGCAATTCTAGCCATGCCTTGATTTCCATCAAATCCTCTCTTGATGCTTGGATCGTAGACTCAGGAGCATCACATCACATGGATGCCTCAGAAGAAGTTTATTCTTCTTTGGATGCATGCAAAGGTCCTCCTATTATGATGGGGGACAACTCTTTTGTCGAAGTCACCGATAAAGGAAGGATTGAACTCACCAACGAAAGCTTCAAGAACGTGCTGCATGTTCCCAAGATTTCTGTCAACCTTCTCTCTGTGTATCAGATGATGAATTCCAGCACCGGAAATAAATTCATATTCACACCAAATTTCGTGGACATCTACGACATGAAAAGCAACTCCAGGGTTGCTACTGGTGAGGTAAATCATCAGTCTATATTGTATACATTTTCTGAATTCATTGAACCTAATTCTGCTTTTCTGCTTATTCATGCTGATGAAAGTAGTAGGATATGGCATGAAAGGTTTGGACATTTTAATTTCATATACATGCAACAGCTTAGCAAGCACAAATTAGTTGATGGTCTACCAGACATCCATTTCTCCAAGGGAGTATGTGAGGGATGTGTTCTCGGAAAACACCCTCAAGAGAAATTCGACAAGGGCATGTCTCAGCGAGATTTCGCACCTTTAGATCTGATCCACAATGACCTCATGGGTCCTTTTCCGCATCCATCGATTAGAAAAGCAAGGTTTTTTCTCATTTTTGTTGATGATTTCTCATGTTTTACATGGATCTACTTTCTCAGGCAAAAATCCGAGGTCTTTCAACACCTCAAAGATTTCAAAGCCTTGGTTGAGACACAGTCCGAAAAGAAGATCAAAGTCCTCTGAACTGATAACGGGGGAGAGTATGTGAATCATGAGATCCACAATATTTTCCATGAGGCAGGGATTCAGTTGCAACATACAGTTCCCTACACTCTGCAAAAAAAACAGAGTTGTTGAGCAGAAAAACCGATCTCTAAAGGAGATGGCATCTTGCATGTTGCATGAAAAGTCACTACCACAGAGACTATGGGACGAAGCACTTAACTGTGCAAAATAAATCCAAAACATATCTCCCTACGAGGCGTGGAGCGGCCTCAAACTGGAAGTGACCCACTTTCACATTTTTGGTTCTCGTGCATGGGCCTGGATTCCCTCTGAAAAGAGGAAGGCACTTGATCCACAAAGAACTAAGTGCATTTTTGTTGGATACCTTGACGGTGTGAAGGGATATCGACTTATTGATCTTTCCTCAGACCGGCTCATCATTGAGCGCAGTGTCCAATTCAAGGAAAGTGTCTCACATGTACCTCAGCAGTTGCATGCAGACACCTTCACTCTTCCACCTGTCCGAGATGATGAGCATGCACATGCCGACTCTTCTTCAGACGAGAGTTCTAATTCAGAGGAATCAAATGATTCATATTTAGATTTAGATTCAGTATAGTTAGATGTAGAGTCAGAGAATCCAGATGCAGTTGCAGAGCTATATCAGAGGCCCAAGTGGGCACATACTACTCTTCAGGATGCAAGGGATCTCATAGGTGATCCAACCGATACTAGGAGGACTCGATCTGATTTCTAAGAGCCTCCTATTTCACTCACTGCTACTGAACCATTGCCTTCCATGCATATTTTCTTGGTTCAGTCTTCAGATCCACAGTCTTATGGCGAGGCTGTTGGAAATCCCTTTTGGGAATCCGCCATGCAGGCGGAGTACAACTCCCTCCTCGAGAACCAGACTTGGGATCTGGTTCCCCTTCCTTCTGGGAGGAAACTTGTCAGATGTAGATTGGTCTACATGACCAAGAGTGCAACAAATGGACAAATCAACAGATACAAAGCTAGGCTTGTCGCCAAAGGCTTTCAGCAGGTTCATGGTATTGACTATGATGAGACCTTCGCTCCAGTAGCGAAGATGGATTCCATACGATTGGCACTTGCCATTGGGGCAACCAAGGGATGGGAAGTCCATCAGATGGGCGTGATGAATGCATTTATTCACGATGATCTCTCTGAGGAGATATACATGGAGCAACACTAGGGATTTATGCAGGACTCATCTTTGGTTTGTCGACTGAAGAAGTCACTTTATGGCCTCAAGCAGGCTCTGAGGGCATGGTATGCCAAGATGGACTCCTACCTGTTGTCACAGAACTTTGTACGTTGTAAATTAGACCTAAATGTCTACATGCTCAGGATGACTGATTCACTTCTCCTTTTAGTTCTGTATGTCGATGATTTGTTGATCATCGGGTGCTCGACTTCAACGATTGCTGCAGTCAAGAGGATTCTGCATGACATGTTTTTGATGACGGAAATGGGTCCGCTACACTTCTTCCTTGGACTCAAGATCAGTTAAGATGCATCAGGCATCAAACTGTCTCAGGCCAAGTATGCATGAGATCTCCTTGAGAGATTTCACATGACAGAATGCAAGTCTGCTCCGACTCCTTTCCTATCAGGATTCAAACTTGAGGATGGTGAGGAGACTCCAATGGTTGACAACACACTGTACAAAAAACTAGTGGGGAGCTTGTTGTATCTCACACACTCCAGACCAGACCTCTCATATGTAGTTGGCGTAGTTTCCAGGTTCATGCAGGAGCTGCATGAGCTACATTGGAAAGCTACAAAGCGTATCCTTCGATACGTACAGGGCACCATCACCTTTGGGATTCATTATGCAGTAGACTCTACATTAGATATCATTGGGTTTACCATATTCGACTAGGCTAGCGATAACATTGATCGCAAGTCGACATCTGGTTACTCACTCAGTATGGGTTCTGGGCCTATCTATTGGTCGAGCAAGAAGCAAGCTGTCATTTCTCTATCTTCAGCCGAGACAGAGTACAGAGGGGTAGTTAACATAACCATTCAGACTATGTGGCTACAACATTTTCTCACTGAGTTGGGCATTCAGTTTCATCGACCGATCGTCATCTGGTGTGACAACCAGAGCACTCTGAAGTTCTACAGAGATCTAGTTCAGAGGAAACAGATGAAGCACATCGAGATCCACATGCACTACATCCAGGACTTAGTACACAAGGGGATCATCGACTTACAATTCTATCCTTCAGCAGAACAAATGACAGACATTCTCACCAAGACCTTCATTGAACATAAATTCCATTCTCGGCGAGGTCATCTTGGAGTGAAGGACATAGTTTCCTAGCAACTGTAGTTCTTCTTTTTACATACATTGTACCTTGAGGGGGGGTTTTCCCATGAGGTTTTCCCTCTTTCCTCACTTTATTTTCAGTGTATCTTTTGTACTTGGGTACCTAACATGGCCTCGTTGCCGGGACCCAATCTTTATTTTCACCATAGTGATGTTCAGGGGGGGTGTTGGAGTTACTTCACACACACCTAGGATTTATTTTTCCTAAGGTCATTAACCATTCTCCTATATTTTAGGAGAGAATATTCCACTTGGAGAATATTCTCTTTCAGTTCACACTTCAGTTTGACTAGTTGAGTTAAGTTTAGATGTTGCATTGGGATCATCACCATGCTGATTCAAACTTTCCTTGGTATCATCATCAGAGTGGCACATTAGCCTTGATCCCCTCAATTAACTCCTCACTACTCTTTGTTCAATCAGTCAACTGAAGACTAGTTGACTAGTTAACTCAACTAGGTGGTAGTTCACTCCCATAACTGCCTAAGAGACTAGAATAAGTGGAAGTTCACTCCTGTAACTGCTGGTGTGTGTCCAAATCACTCTAGACCACCACTATGGTGACTTGGTTCACCTCAAGTCAAAATCATTGAGTTATACAGAGTATATCATGTGTAAATTATTCATTATTCACAACGGTTATTGAGAATTATTCCATTCTTTCTCTCCTTCTACAATTCTCTTTGCAAATGTGTGCAATATTGTTTAGCTAGATCTATTCTATGTAGGTTCAACAAATTTACAATTCTTTGTGTTTGGTGGGTATACTTAATATTGAATTCACATGATTCTATAGTGTTGGGTGGTATTTCTTCCATTGGAAGCTCTTTCATGGCCATTTTATATTCTCTATGTCGATCCTTCGTGAAGTTGATATTTCTTTGTTTTCTACCAACACAAAATTGCAAGTCGATGTCGATCCTCCATTGACCGACATGTTTTCTTTTTCTTTTTTATAGTTGATGAAGTATTTTCTAGAAATATTTTTATCTGTTTTGTTGCATCTCTCAAGTGTTCTTCTTCTGGATTGAATTTGAAGTCTTGTATACAATTTTCTTTAATTTCATCCCAACTTGATGTATGGTTGCATGCTTCTTCAATATTATACCATTTATTTGGTATTTCGTCTAATATACTTGGAAACATATGTGACCATACCCTTTCATCCTTATATCCTATTTTTCTCCGCTCAATTTCACAACGTTGAATGTGTTCTAGTGGGTCGTAGTCGAGTTTGAATGTGGGAATATATGCATCTTTGGATAATTTCTTGTCTTGGAATATTTCAACAAAGTATGTTGACACATTCATCCATGTTTTTAATCTGGGGGAATGTGTTTCCCACCATATTGCAACTTAGCCTATGAAAGTTTCCACAAGGCTTTGTGTCCTCCCTTGCTCTCCTATCAAATTTTCCACTTCTTCGACATGGGTTGAAGGGGCATGCCTTCCATTTTATTCTAAGGGTTTGCTTGTTTGATTGTCGGTCAGTATAAGAGTGGGAGTTTGTCGGGTTATATTTTTTTATACTTTTGGTACATCCTGGATTGAGTAACATGTCTTTATATGTTTCGTTGGAATAATTTCAATAGAAAAACAATCTTTCGCATGTAATTCATAATTTTCAATTTTCCATTTGTATAAGGCGAATTCGGAATTATGCTCGGCCAACATGGGAGATTCTCTCAAAATTTCTCCTTCTGCAGTTGGTTCTATATAATATTTTCTTTCTTTGTTTATCTGATATAGGCATATGGATTCTTGATCTTCATCCCACAACTCCATCCATGGTTTTCCTTCCTTTGGATCCAGGGGAATAATTAATTTTCTCCCACTTCCTTCCAATTTATTTATATCTCTTTCGAGAGAGACAATTTCTTTCATTCGTCAACCCCATGGCCAACTGAAAAGAGGTGTGTATGATGAAATTACTTCAAAAAGGTTGATCACTTCGAAGTCGACTGAAGTTGGTGCTCCCATAAATTGAGTGTCCACATTTCTCAATATTCCAATTGGTTATATTAATATTTGATCAGCTAACTTAAGATAATTCAACACAGGTACTAGGTTGGGTCAACCCATTCATATCCATGTTTATCGAGGTAGATATTTACTTGCGAACCAAAATCAATGACCACCTGATTGACAAACATTCCTTCAATATTCAATTTGACTCGTGGATCATAATCTTTGTTGTTATAAGAGAGGTGATTTCATCCTTGGTCAGTTTCTGACCATCTTTGTATTCTCGCAATATGTTGAGAAGATCCAACAACCTACCTATCAAATTTTTTTCTTTGAGGATCTACAAAAATTATTGTATGGTGTCTTCATTTTGATTTCTTGGGTTTTGTTGATCTTCTGTGGAGTTCTTGAATAATTTAAGAGCTTCTCTTATGATTTTCTCTTCTTTATCTTGTAATTTTGTGGTGCGGTGTGAATATCTAGTCCTGCGCCTAAGCTTGTAACAATATGTAATATTTTGGAGTTCCTCACCTCTTCCTTGGATATTGCATGTAGTAGATTCACATCTTTTCTTGCTATGATTTTGTCGAGTACTATCAGACAATATTCTAAAGAGTGATCTCCAATGCCGCATATATTTCAAAATTTCAGATCAATTCTATCTTTTATAGGGAAATATGCGCTAATGTGATCACATTTCTAATAATTAAAACAATATGGTCGTCCATGACCTTGACCTCGACCACTAAATCCACATCGGCCTCCTCGACCTCAACCACGACCATCATAGTAATCATCTCTTCGACCTTAGTTGTTTTCTTGATCGATGGTTTATGTGTGGTAGATTGTTCGTATAGTATTCTGATTTTGAGCGTTTAGATGGCATTCATATGTTTGGTGATCAGAAGCTTCACATATGTAGAACCACTTCATGTTTTTTATATCATGTGCACAATCTTGTATACTATGACCAATTAAGCATTCACATATATTACAATATTTATGAGCTTGTATTCGGTGGACGTCTATTGTTTGTGTGCACTCATTTAGGGTACACTTATCCTTTGTATGTCCTTCCCCAGTGCATGTGGTGCACCATACTTCATTGCGTCGAATAAATAGATTTTTTATTGTTTGTTGCAAATGTTATATTTTCTCCTCAACTCTCTCTGTCGTTAAGGAATTCGATGGAATATCATCATCTAACTCAACTCATTGTGCCTTCTGTAGCATGTCTTCACAGTTGGTTACCTCGTATAAGTGTAACGAAGAACATATTCTTAGTAGTAGCCCAACTACATACCACTGGACCAACAAGTTCTGATCAATTGTCATCGGGATTTGACTTAAGATATATTTGAATCTCTTATCATATTCTCTTACCGACTCACCCGGTCTTTGTTTTATTTCTTTTAAATTTTGGGCTACCAGATGTGTGATGTACTGAATTTTAAAGAATGTTAAGAAACTATTCTTTATTTCTTCTTTTGAACAATTTTTATTTTCCGTGTAGTTCATGAACCATGTTTATGCATGGTGGCATAGCGCAGCTCCAAATTGAGCCATTTTCCTATCTTCATCTGTAATATTAGCTGCATCCCAAACAATTTCACATACAAACCAATGGTGTTTTGGGTCCTCCTCTCCTTCATAAATTGGGATGTGGTTGAATCCCATTTTGATTTTCTTGGTAGGAATGCTCGAGTTTTCTTGGCATTTGAGATACAACTGCTTTCGAATGAGTTGTCGAATATTCTGGTCAGTTTTTGTCTGCATCTGAAAATGGATGGTAATCAAGGAATAGTTGTTTATTCTTGAGCATAGAAACCGCATCCTCAGTTTGAGAGATTTTCCCTTTATATTCTACCCAAAGGTTGTGTCTCTTCCATACTATAGTTAATTTCTTATCTCGAGATTAGATGTGGTAGGGGGGTCGATTCTATGAGATCCTTAATTTGGATAAGCATATTGTAGGTTTCCCAATAGTTTCCCTAGTCGTTCGTTCTGTACCATAATATTGAATATTGGTCATCAATATCCATCCTTTGTTGGAAATATTCTCTTATCCACGGACTGGTTTCTGGTGCGGGAGAAGTTCGTAAAGTTGGTTCAGATTATTCGTAGTCCATACTTTTTGGTTCGTTGTCTAGTTGATGGATGTTCAAATGTGCATCGCTACTTTTGTTGGGTTTCACAGCGGCTGCTGCTATATCCAACTCTGGTCGATCTATGTCTGACTCAGACTGCTCATGTTCTTTTTCAGGATGACCCTCCCTAGACATATTTCGATTCAACTTTCTTTTGTTCCACTGGTTACGAAGTTCTTCTCTTTTCTGTTGTCTTTTATCCCATTCTATTTTCTGGATATCTATGGATTGATTATGGGATTGATTTCCTCTTGACGACATTTATGCTTGGGAAACACTACTTATTGTTTTATGGAATCTCACATTTTTGACTGACCCAACTTACTCTAAGTCATTAGCATGGGAAATATTTATTTCTTCAAGAATTAATCCCACGCTTCTCTTGTATATTTGCACTTTGCGTCAAGAAATGCTTCCCACTTTTCGTCTCTTTATTGGAAGTTACTATTTGGTAATGGTTTGCCTAATATGTGTTGGTATTCGATGATGTCATAGAATCCCTTATCAAGGAGTAATTTATGAAGATGTGTCAGAACCGTGCAAAAACATCAGTCATGCAATTCAGTGTAGAATTTTCCTTTTATTTTGTCAAGAGATGTCCGATCTTCAATGGCTTGTTCCGAAATATAATCTTCGATAATTATTTCAATCCATTCGTGCATATTCGTTCTTCCTCCATTTGTCAAATTTAGGCCTAAATTCTTGTCGAGTGTCATATTACGCATCACCTGATCTATTAATGTGATGAAATAATTCTTATGGGATAGCTTCAAGGAATCTTTCATGCGTCTCTAAAAAGAATCACGATTGTGCTTCAGCTAGTGAGAGGTTATTCCTTTTTGCGTAGTTTATGATGTAGTTCTCAATTTTGTGCTCCCACTACTCACGTATGTCTTGTAGAGTTATCATTTATGTACACTTCTTGATCCAGAATCAGACCCAGGAGCTTGATGGGGCTCAGAAAGGCCTAAAAATAAAATTTCTTAGAATGGATTCAAAATAGATGGGTGCATAGACCTTGTCGATACAAACCCAACGCAACTTGAACGGGCTCAAACGAACTTTGTATTCTCTAGATATCACGTTCTGTTTGTTTTGCCAAATAGGCATAAAGTCAAACAGGTCAACAAGCAAAATGTCAACACATGACGTCATGATGATGTGGAAACGTCTAGAGGTGACATGTGGAAGAAGGCCATATAGATGACGTGGCATGGGCAGAGTGGATTGCTGATGTCGCAGGCACAGGTGGACCAACCGGGAGGTGACACGTGCCACCACTGCAAGTGTGACACATGGCATGTCCGTACAACAACACATGGTAGGGTACGGCGCTGACAGGTGGCAATAAGGTGGCACATAGGTGGGCCAATCATCACTTGAAACATGGCATCGAAAATTTAAAAATGTCATGGTGCCACATGGCCCAGACATGGGTTGCCACATGGCACCCAGGTATTGGTTTGTTTCAGTACAAAATTTTTGGAGTTTATGGGTCTCGAGCCCTTGACCTCTTGGTAGGGGAAATGCCTTAGGGACAGGTCAGATTGCCAATGCCCCAATGATGGGAGTTGTTCTAACAAGTCCACTTTATAATATACAAAGTGACTTTATTGTAGTGGTGGAGGTGGAAGGGGGTTGGGGCCTAGCCCCAACCCATGGTTTGCATATCCCACATAACCAAAGGTTTGGCACTACCCGTCTTCCAGCTTGGCGCAAAAGGTTTGGGCGCGGATTCTTAGCACCTACCCGCCATATGATTCAAGGGTCGTGACCACAACCCAGGCGCGCATGTTGGGGACATGGTCCTATGATAAACTGCCATGTGACCTATACTTGCGGGGAAAGGGCCAGTGCGCAACCATTAGGGGTTGACGCTTGGCCATATGAGCCACGTGACCTTGTATTTGGAGCGCGCGCCCAGGCCTGAGGGGCTAGTGCCAAATTTTATTTATAAAGTGGTTTTATAACTATAGTATAGTGATTTTTTTATGGATTTTGGCCTGTTATTGGAGATGTTTGGCCAATATTGGGGGATATTGGGCCCTTTTTGAGGCCATAACTTGGGGGGAAGTTGGGATATGGTAACCAACTTCATATATATATAAACCTGGACTTTTTGAGGCCATGGGAGGAGATTCCGAGCAGGTTTATGCTGAATATTTTCCAAGCCAAAGATATTTTTATGTAGGGAAGTTGTTGAGGAGTGCACCTTTGCGGGCCATTTCTGGGAGCTCTGGTCATCCAATTTGAGTGTCGTTTCTTTTGTTGGGTTTTAGAGATCTGGTAGAACAATACCAAATCATTTTTGTAACTTTTTAGCACTACTGTGATGTACTTATTGAGCTTTTACCAGAAATAAGAAAGCCTCACCCACTAAGACAAGGCCCGGAGACGTAGGCGAGATTGCCGAACTCCGTTATCACATTGGTGTTATGGTTTTCTGTTGTTTTATGCTTAATTTCATTTTTGTACATGTTTATATGGCTGTCACATTTCTTCTATACTTCTTCCTCTTTATTTAAGCTTCCTAATTGGTTAATCAACACATGCTTATTAACTCAACCATAGTCGTGTAAAAGATCTTTTCGGATCAAGTGGTATTAGAGCTAGTTGACGTTTGGATTTGACTTTTGCATGTTAACCAGGGAAAAGATACTTTGTAGTGAAGCCGAGCTTGTTGAAGAGAATACATTGATTCGATTGAGAAAGAGAATTTTTCACAGCTAGAGGATGAAATCGGAATAGGGAATTTCTCAGGATGAAAAAGAGTTTCAAAAAACCTTCTTCGCCATGTCGGAGGTGATGAAGGTTTTGTACGAGGATTACCTGGAATAGAAAAGACAAAATCTGGCTGAATATTCAAAGGGAAAAAGTGAAGAAGGAGAGGATCCTCCTCAGATTCCTCCTTCATCTCCTTCTTCTCCTTCTTCTACAAGTTCAAGTTCTAAATCCAATGCAAAGAAACATGTTCATAAACATAAGAATGAAATGTCATTATTAAAACTTGATGTTAAATTTGAATTACCCATGTATGATGGTGAAGTTAATGCAAAGATACTTGAAAATTGGGTCAGGCATATGGAGGTCTATTACAGTGTGCAATAGATCAAGGATGAGGCCACACAAATCAAGTTGGCATCATTGAGACTTGTAGGAACATCACTCATCTGATGGCAAAGCAAGTTGCAAAAAAGAACGTAATGTATTTCCATCATGGAAAAGTTTCATTTATGCACTTAGAAATCAATTATATCCTTTGGGTTATAAAGAGAAAGCGTTAATTGAATGGCAAGATTTGTGCAAGAATATACAGATGGCTTTCGTAAAATGACATGATGTTAGATATTCCTTTACATGCCCAAGAAACTCTTATGAACTATATAGGAGGTTACCTGTACATATTCGAAATATTGTATTCATGTTTGGACCAACTAATATTGATGAGGTTTATGTTCAAGAGACATACATTGAAGCGGGGAAAATAGGTGTTGGAGTATCAGGGGAATCGTCTTCAAGTAAAGAGGACAAGAGGAAATGGCATGGAAAGAAGTCAAATCCAGTGGTGAGAAAAGAAGAGAGGCCCTCTTGCAATCATTGCAAGAAATAGGGGCATGATGAGGACCGTTGTTGGCAATTTCATCCCAAGAAGAGGCCAAAGTGGTTCAAGGAAAAGAAAGGGAGGAAAACAATTGCAGCGACAACATGACCCACAGACTTGGGATTGGATTCAGGTGACGAATCTAAAGTCTCATTGGTTGGTATGAAAGGTAAAATTGGTGAAGGAATTGATTGTATAAGTAACTTGTTTCATATAATGGTCATCATGCGACACACTTAGGTTGATACATTAATCGATAGTATATCTCAATCTAACCTAATTTCAGAGGAATTGGTAAAGCAATTGGGGTTAAAAACACAAATACATCATAAGCCCTACACACTTAAATGGATAAGCAACCATCATCAAATGCACATAAAAAAGTAGTGCACATTAAAATTTGTTATTTCATCTAAGTATTTGGACGAGGTAACATGTGATGTAGTGCCACTCAATGAATGTGGAATGGTCTTCAGTAGTCCATACTTGTATGATCGTAAATCCATCTTCTACAGGACAAAGAATCAATATCAATTAACCAAAGTAGATCAAGATTATGTGGTTCATGCTCATCATGTAAATGCAAATAGAACTCTTCAAACAATGGAACAATAAAATAAGGTAGTTCAAGCAAGCAACAAACCTATAATTATTTCAAATCAAGTAATCGATCTTAAGCAAGAACATGAGATGATTGTAGAATGGAAAATCAATCACAATTTGCTTCAAGATAAGCTATTGTCGTGCAAATATTACAAACATATCAGCTCAATTGCAATCATATTTTTTATCCTATCATTAGTAATGTTATCTACATGGATGATAGTGGCTTCAGTAAGATATGACAGGGTACAAATGGCTAACAATATGTTGTCAGTTGTCATGATTGTGTTAAAGTTGATCTTGATGAGACAGGTGCATAGGACAGAGTTCAAAGACAGGGATCAAGCCGAGTGGCCTATCCCGAGCTTTATGACTGGTCAATAACCTTTTGGGGACCAAAAGGTCCTTTAGTGGGGAGGTGTGATCCAAAATCGGATCTAGGAGCTTGATGGGGCTCAGAAAGGCCTAAAAATAAAAGTTCTCAGAATGGCTTCAAAACAAACGGGTGCATAGGCCTCATCGATACGAACACAACACAACTTGAATGGGCTCAAAAATATGTCGTATGCTCCAAATATCGCATTCTGTTCATTTTTCCAAACATGCAAAAAGTCCAATAGGTCAATAGGAAAAACTTCAATGCTCACGTCAACATGATGTTATGTTGATGTCATCATGCTGAGGTGGAAGCATCTAGAGGTGACATGTGGCAGCAGGCCATATAGCTGGCATGGCATGGGCACATTGGACTGCTGATGTGGAAGGTACAGGTGGACCAACCGGGAGGTGACATATGCCACCACTGCAAGGGTGACACGTGGCACACCTGCACAACTGACATGGAACGTCCGTACGACGACACGTGCCAAGGTACGATGCTGACAGGTGGGCGAATCGTTGCTTGACACATGGCATTGTAAATTGACAAATGACATGGTGCCATGTGGCCCATACATGGGCTACCACGTGGCACCCAGGTATTGGTTTGTTTCATTACAAATTTTTTGGAGTTTATGGGTCTCGACCCCATGACCTCTTGGTAAAGGAATTTCCTTAGGGACAGGTCATATTGCCAATGCTCAAATGATGGGACTTGTTCTAACAAGTCCACTTTATAATATATAAAGTGACTTTATTGTAATGGAAAAGGCGGAAGGGGGCTGGGGCCTAGCACCAACCCATGGTTTGCATATCCCACATAACCAAAGGTCCGATGCTACCCATCTTCCAGCTCAACGCAAAAGGTTTGGGAACAGATTCTTAGTACCTACCCACCATATTTTTTGGGGACGGTGACCACAACCCAGGCGCGCATGTTGGGGGCATGGTCCTATGATAAACTGCCATGTGACCTATACTTATGGGGAAAGGGCCAGCACACAGCCCTTAAGGGCTGACACTTGGTCATATGAGCCATGTGACGTTGTGTTTGGAGTGCGGGCCCAGGCTTGAGGGGATAGTGACAAATTTTAGTTATAAAGTGGTTTTATAACTATAGTATAGTGATTTTTTTTTATGGATTTTGGCCTGTTATTGGAGATATTTTGCCAATATTGGGGGATATTGGGTCCTTTTTGAGGCCAGATCTTGGGGGGAAGTTGGGAGATGGTTACCAACTTCATATATATATAAACCAAGCCTTCTTGAGGCCATGGGAGGAGATTCAGAGCAGGTTTATGCTAAATATTTGCCAAGCCAAAGCCATTTTTATGCAGGGAAGCTGTTGAGGAGCGCACCTTTGTCGGCCATTTCTCGGAGCTCCGGTCATCCGATTTGAGTGTCGTTTCTTCTGTTGGGTTCTAGAGATCTTTTATAACAAGATCAGATCATTTTTTAAACCTTTTGACACTGCTGTGATGTACTTATTGAGCTTTGAACATAAATAATAAATCCTCACCCACTGGGAGAAGTCCCCGAGACGTAGGCAAGATTGTCAAACTCTGTTATCACATTGGTGTTATGGTTTGTTGTTGTTTTATGCTTCATTTTAGTTCTGTACATGTTTATATGGTGGTCACATTTATTATATGGTGGTCACATTCATTTTAGTTCTCTTTATTTAAGCTTCCTAATTGGTTAATAAACACATTCTTATTAACTCAACCATAGTCATGTAAAAGATCTTTTCGGATCACTTCTACATGAACTAGTCCAATACTACAGGCAACAAAACCAATGTTGTAATCTAGGGAAAAGTAGGGAGAGTTACCAATAGATCCTTACATATAAATCATAGATATACATGCATACACATAGACATAGGTAAATCCATACACAAGTAATGAGATCCCAAATAAAAGTCCTTTTATTATATGATAGAACAATACATCACAGTTACATATAACTACTCACATGAAGTTATCTGAGACTTCATGTGCTTGTCTATTTATACCTCTTTTAGGAAGTTGTAACTACTTAACTATTGTTACACTTTATTTTGGTCACCCCTTGGATTGACTAACGACATGTGCTTAACTCACTTACATGTTCTTTGAAAATATTAAAAGAGACTTTCTCCATGAGAAAAGTGGTTTGATTTTCCTCTCTCAAAACCTATGACAAGGAATATCGTCACACCCTTCTCTATGCTTGGGGTGCGATAATGATTGATTTTCGCACTCTGAACCAAATATGGACTGTGACATCATCGCAAGTTACCGTGCATAGGGTGCGACGATGCTTAAGCAAGGGAAAAGTCAAAATTCATGAATGTTCTAGAAGGGAATCTTCTAGAAGATGAGGTGTTCTCTGATCGGTTTGGATCTTACTCGCTTCTTTGTATTAGTGGGATCATCATAATATCCTCATCCATCCCTCTTTCACCCTATATAAGGAGGGATCTCTCATGGAAAAGGCTAAGGTTGAAAAGGCTAATATTTTCATATGCATGAAGAGTTATTCTATAGATTATACTCGAGATAGCTTTGCTTTAGCTCTCTAAGTCAGATTGTGGATATTCTTCATCAAAATAATTGAAGCAAAGGTGTGTGTGTTGGAGAAAGGATCCATTGAAAGGAATATTGCAACATCAAGGCATGGGTTGTATTCTCCACTTTCCATTTTAATATAATGAAATAATACATTTATTCCCTATAAAGGTGTCTTGGCTTTTATTGTATAACTCCTTGATCTTATACATAGAATTCATTGGAATATATATATCCTTGTTTTTTCTCTCGTTGTTGGTTTGTGCTTCTTAAACAGGTTCACCATCCTACAAATCCAAATATGGAGTGACAAGGATGACACTAGAGAGGATCAAGCGTCATTTAAAAGGTATATCTCTCATTCCTCTCTGAATTAGTTTATATGACAATGAATTCTAAGGTGAAGTTTGTAATCTATCATGTTTTGTTCTAGCTTCTTGTGGAAGTTAGGGAGATTAGTTTGTGTCTGCACTTACCGATTTGTCTGATAACAAAATTGGCGACCATAGTGGGGATCGAACCCAGAATATATGGTTTCGCAGATCAATCATGCCAATCCCAAGTCTAATTCTACTAATGTACAAAATAATCCTCCTCCTACTCCTTCTCCCCATAAAAATTCTGAAGTTAATACGGTTCAATCTACACCTATCGGTAAAAATCAAAATAAAAATAAATGGAAGGGAAAGAATAAGGAGGACAAAAATAATATTCAACCATCTGATAAACCTAAGACTCAACCTGTTGATGAAAAAGAAAAGTGCAAACCTCGTTATCCTTGTCTTATCTGTAGTCAGAATCATTATATGGAAGATTTTCCATGACGTGCTGAGGTTACTAAGTTCCTATAAGGGACTACGACACCTACTACACCTGTCATTTTGTCACAACCTTTTCCTTCTTAGAAGTAGGCCCAATTGGTCATTAATGACCAACCTTCCCCCTCTACCACCTCTTATGTCCTTATGTGTACTGGTGACTCCAATAAGAATGAAGTTGCAGTCACTACTTGAGCCAAAGATGATTCACCTTCGAAAGAGAAAGTTGATGATTCACCACCCCCATTGGTTCAACATCCTCCATCAACTTCATCTCCCAACGATCCTATTCATCTCGAACGATCGAGTCTAGATACAATTCTTCATCCTCCTCCTAAGGGCGTTGTTCATAAGTTGTCATGTAATCCTCATGCAAATGCTGCTAAAAACTACAGTATTGTAGAAGATCTTGCGCAGACACCTTCTGCGATGTCGACTCTCGAAGTCCTTCAAATTTTTCCTATGCAACGCAAGGCATTGTTAAAGGATATCAGTGGAATTGATCCTACTGATATGAACTTGATAATCTTTGGATTGGAATATCATATTCCAAGGCTTCCTCCTCAATTAGCATTTCAGATACAAGTTATTGTTGAAAATAAGAATATTTGTCGAACCGTTATTGATGAAGGAGCATCGACTTGTGTCATGTCCATCACTTGTTGGAAGGTCATTGGATCTCCTGCCCTTACCTTCACAAAATACTCTTAAATCATTTAATGGTACAGGATTTAAACCTTACATTGTTCTTCCTTTGTTATCTATTACATTAGAAGGCAAAGCGATTATTGTTGAGGTTTAGGTCTTTGATGCACCTCTCAATTACAACCTTCTACATGGTTGTATTTGGATTGATTCCATGCATGTAGTTGTTTCTACTCTTTTCCATGTGATACGTTTCCCTCACCACAAAAAGGTTGTTACTGTCGATCAACTTGCCTTCTTTAATTCTGATTCTCGTACTAGTAGCATACCTTTCATTACAAAAATACCTCCCAATTATGAGAATGTCAGTGTGGGTCTCTTAAAATAATTCATCGTTAATGGGTACATTCCCCATTCCACCACACGATATTCCTACTTCTTTTGTAACCTCAATCAACATGATATCAATTACTGTTAGTGAAATCCATGAGTCTTATGACCCTTGGATAGTACCTAACTCTGACGATTGTCTTCGTTACGGCGAGAGAATGCCTTTAAGTCTGGTAGAATTGCCTTATCAAGCTATTCAATCGGAAAATACCTCTCCTCATTCTCTCTTAGATATGTATCCAGATCCATTTCACGTAGTCTTTCACACTGATGAGATGATTATGACAATCATGTCTATGGAAGATACTCCATGGGATGATGGGCATCATCGTTCTATTCTCTTCCTGGAACCCGAGACTATAGAGAGTTATCAACGGATTTTGAATCTGTCTACTATCGTTACTATTTCCCCTGTTCTTGAACCAATACATGATGTTTTGTATCAAGGGAACTTGTGTAACATTTCACTCACCATCCCTTTAGATATTTCGATTAAACCCAGAGTCATGGAAAATGTTCACATCGGTGCTTCATGTTCTGTCGATGAAGTCCAAATTTAAGAATCTCTTTTCCAAGAATTCCATGACATTTTTTCCTAGAGTTACAAAGAGATGCCGGACATTGATCCAGATATTGTTGTACATGATATTAAGACTTACCCATATGCTAAACCCGTTTGATAGAGACTTCGCCCAGTACATCCACGCAAAGTTGTTGCTATTAAACTCCAAGTTGAAAAACTTCTTAAAGTCGATTTTGTTTATCCTGTGGCTTTGACTGATTGGGTATCTAATCTTGTTCTGGTTACGAAGAAACAAGGCACGATATGTGTTTGTGTATATTATAGGGATATCAACAAGGCTTGTCCCAAAGAAAATTATCCAACCCCTTTCATTGACCAGATCGTTGATGACTGTGTCGGGAGTGAAATCTTCTCTTTAGTGGATGGTTTCTCTGACTATAATCAAATCAATATTTTACCTACAGATCAACATAAGACCGCTTTTATCTTCCCTTGGGGAAGCTTCGCATACCAGAAACTACCTTTTGGTCTCAAGAATGTTGGTGTGACTTTTGAGCACGCTATGTCTTATGCTTTTCATGAAATTAATCACAACGTACAACCTTACCTAGATGATTTACCGACACATTCCATACGTCTTCAAGATCACCCGACACATTTATGGGACATTTTCCTACGCTGTCGCTATTATCACATATGATTGAATCCACATAAATGTGTTTTTTGTGTGGATTCTGGACGACTTATTGGTTTGATCATTTCTACACATGGGATTAGGGTGGACCCTCTCAAGGTTGAAGCTATTCTCAATCTTCCTCCTCCTTCTACATTGCACCAACTCCAAAGTATGCAAGGGAAGGGAAAATGTTTATGTCGATTCATCCCAACTATGATGAATTAACGAAAGGTTTTACTCAACTTCTTAAAAAGGGTCAATATTTTGTATGGGACGACACTGCCAACAAAGCCTTTGAAGCTTTGAAGCTTTCCTTAACCCGTACACCACTCTTATTTCCACCTGATTATAATCAAGATTATTTCTTATACTTAGCTGGATCGGACTCTACCATCGCTATGGTTCTAGTCCAAGAAGATGATTCTCATGTTGAACATGTCATCTACTATTTGAGTCGAAGTCTCATGACCACCAAAACCAAATATTTGCATGTAGAGAAATTGGCCTTGGCAGTTGTTCAAGTTGTTCAACGTTTTTATCATCATATCTTCTTACACAGAACCATCATCATTTCTGATTACAACCCTATGCAACACATCCTTACTCGACAATTGCTGGGGGGGAAATACTCCAAATGGATAGTCATTCTCTAGGAGTTTGATTTGTAATTTGAGGGTGCCAAATCAAAGAAATATTTGGTTTTTGTTGAATTAATATGTGGCATTCCCTCTATTGAGATGAAAACTATGGAAGAGGATTCCTTTCCTGATGAGTCTCTCTTTCTGATCAATTCTAGTGACATATGGTATGGAGATATTATCATTTATCTCCAAACCCAAACTTTCCGACCTAATCTTTCTAGTCTGGATCGTCGTCGTATTCGTTATCAAGCCCAACAATACATTATCCTTGGTGATACCCTTTACTGTCATGGTATTGATTCAATTTTTTGACAATGCCTAACCTACAATGAAGCTAAGAAATATTTGAATGACTGTCATTCTGGAGCCTATGGCAGTCATATGTCTGGGTATGCCACTTCCCAAAATATCTTACAAGCTGGTTATTTCTAGCCTTCATTGTTTAAGGATTGCATTACTATCGTCCATAAATGCTATGCTTGTCAAACATATAATAATAAGATATGATTTCATCCTGCTTCTCTTTACCCTGTAGTTCCCGTTGGTCCATTCGCTAAATGAGGCATTGAATTCATGACATGTAACCCTCACTCGGTCAGGGGGCATGGATACATCATTGTATCCATGGATTACTTCACTAAATGGGTCGAGGTGATGCCTACATTTGATAATACCGAGAAAACTGCAACATTGTTCATATTTAATCATATCGTTACTAGATTTGGTGTCCCTCAAGCCATCATCATTGACCATGGTATTCATTTTCACAATTTCATGATGTCTGAACTTACCAAGAAGTTGGGTCTTCGACATGAAAAGTTGACACCTTACTATCCACAAGCCAATAGCCAGGTTGAAGCAATTAACAAAGTTCTTACTACCATGCTTCGACAGATGATAGGAATTCACAAGTCAAGATGACACACAATTCTCTTCTCTACGTTGTGGGCCTATCAGACATCTTTTAAATATGCCACAGGGTTCATACCATTCCAGTTAGTAAATGGTATTGAATTTATTCTGTCGATTGAATGTGAAATCCCATATTTGAATCTAGCTGTCGAACTTCTCCCTAACATCTCAACCGAAGAGGAACATCTCTTGTATTTGAGGCAGTTAGATGAGACTCTTCATGATGTTTCCTTAGTCATTGAAACTCAGAAGAAGTGTGTCAAATCTCAATATGACAAGCATGTCAAACCACGTGTTTTTTCTGAGGGTGATTTAGTTCTTCTTTACGAACAGGATCGTGACTTATTAGGGTTTGGTAAATTTGAGCCTATGTGGCGTGGCCCTTATATTGTGAAAAGAGTGTTAGAGAAAGGGGCTTATGAGCTGGTAGATTATGATAGAATTCCTTTGAGTGAACCTAAAAATGGGCTTCACTTGAAGAAGTAGTATGCTTAAACCATTTTTGCATGAGTGTTGTGTATTTTTATTGTACTATACTCTAGTGTACTTTTTTCATTTTTGTTTTTCCTTTTAGCTGCTTACCTTGCATTGTGATTGGTTTCCATATGTTGGTGTCTTCACTACCTTATATTGTCTTTGTTGATGGTGCTAGTCACAACACTCAAAACCTAGCGTCTGTTGCATGGGCAATCTATGCACCTACGAACGAGTTGATCACTCTACACGGTGTTTTCCTTGGTCGTGCAACTAATAATATCACAGAATATAGTGCAGTTATTGAATTATTAATTGACGCCATTTCATTGGAATCCATCATCTTGTTGTATGACTTGATTCACAGTTAGTAGTGCTGCAGTTAAGTAACATTTATTCCATCCGAAGTCCTACTTTGTTAAGGGTATACTGAAGAATTCGCCTCTTGGAAATACATTTTGATTATATTGAATATCAACATATTCCTAGATGTCTAAACACATTGACAGATGCATTGGCTAACTATGTGCTAGACAAAAATTTTAGACATTTATAAATCTAAACACACATTTGAAAAGACAAGTAAGTCGGTATAAACTTTATATTAATAATGATAAAAGTTACAAAAAGTATTTAAATGCCCAAGGACCAAAATATCAAAATGATGAAGCTCATGGATTCATGTACAAAAAGAATCAAGGATGTTTCTCAATGTAACAAACAACTGCCCGTGCCACTCTATGGAGCATTCGACCAATAAATGCAGATGCGCCAACTGTATGGCATTGATAGTTCCTAGGAAGTTTGTCCATCGTGGCATCAAAGATATTCATGGTTAATCCCTCTAGGTTTTTCTCAATCTCCTCAAGATCTGCGACGACCACTCCTGCTACAACACCTCTCTCTCCTCGCCTCTAGATGGGAGATGATCTCGAAGGACGATAAGGTGCCACATCTCCATTATTGAGAGCACTTGATTAGTCTTGGATCAATGACACAACAAACATTTTAAATAATTAAAATATCAAAAAAATCATATAATAAAAATTTCCCTTCTTACCTATGTCTCCCCACTAAGATCCCTCAGGAAGAGCTAAGTCAGGATCCCCTCGAAAGTCTATCCCAGCGTACACATAGTCCTCGACCATGATCAACCAATTTCTCAGCCATTGGAAGAAAACATCGTCATACTTGACGATGGGCACGCCACTGTGACGAGCCATCAAGTCCACCCACCTTTTCATTCGTGGATCTTGTGGAGTGGGTATTCCCCACTCCACATGTAGATGAAAGACATGTACACTCTCCAAGAAGAAGGACACCAAAATGGACCCGTAACCCAATTGTTTCAACCGACCATTTTGACACTTTGTCAATTGTTGTTTTCATGTTATTCAATACACCCTCACACTAGCTGAAGACCCTGGGTTCCATGCACTCTATGGCGTACTGAAAATGGATTTGCAAAGCCATGTGGGGACTTGCACTCCCTGCCATGTGGGTAATGGTATAAAGGATGGTCCGTAATGGTAAATCCCAAACATCTATAATGGCCACCTTGCCACTATGTTTTTCCGTACCTGACACACAATGTTGTACAACATAGTAATCCATGGGTTCTCCTCCACCCCTACTTCCCAAGAGTGATACCCGAGAGCCTCGGCGAGACAAACCTGTCAGAAAGTAAATATCCTATATATCCAATGTGAGTGTATGCACACCCACGTGAAAGGCTTGTTCGTTCACATCCCACATTTGAACCATATATGCTAGCAATATCACTTGGGCTCTCATGCCCTGAATTTTGAAGAACTTGAGTAATCCACATTGCCTAAGTGCCATAACTACGCCTGAGTCATTCCTGACAAAATAGTCTTCTTCCTCATGCTCCTGTTCTCTCCACTCAAGCATTTTGAGCAAGGAAAACATGCCAAGCACCATCAAAAGAAGATTAGAACAAAAAAAAATCAATTCTTGGAAGTTTTTATAGCTCATTCTATCTTTTCAAAAGTTGAGTTGCGGTCGTCACAAGGATTTGATTTCATGCAGAGTGACATCGTCGCACCCTGTCTTTGAGCCCCCTACGACAATTTCAGATCCTCACAATTCATGATACTATGGGCCTGCGACGATCTGAAAGTGTAGGTACCCCCAAAAAATCGACCCAAACTCAACATTAAACCATTAAAAAAAAAACTTTAAACCATGAAAATATAAAGAGGTAGAAGATTACCTTTTTAACAGAGACAGTTTGCAAAATGATCCACTAGGCGCTCCATAATCGACAGTTGAAATTTGGGAGAAAAAGAGGGTTTTGGGAACTATTTGGGTAAATTAGCAAATGAAATGGTAAAAGGATTGTTTTGTCCTATTTTATTGTTTTTTACCATATTTTATTGCAAAATTAAATTATTTTTTATATTTTACCCATGCCCTAAGGTCTAACCAACTTTGAGAAGTGTTTTCTTTTACAAATTAAA